>CM033475.1:209269625-209336893 GCA_019447015.1 Hymenochirus boettgeri | reverse complement strand
GGGAATAGGAGGAATTGGCTCTTCTGTGCTGGGCCATACGTTGATGCAGTTGCTGTTTGGTCCCCCCACATACAGACAGAGCATTCTTCACTGCACTGCACTGCGTATATGATGTCGCTTTCTTGTGTTTCGGTATTGGGTCTTTCGGATGTACCAATTGCTGCCTCGTGTGTTGTTTTTGTTATAGCAGACAGTGATACAGTGTTTTGAAAATTCATCTTAATTTCTCTGAGACCCCTGCTACATATGGGATGACCCCTATCTGGACCAGTGGCTGGGTGTTATGCCTTTAAAAGTATTAAGTGCCTGTGTTTTCCACTCCTAAAGGTTTGCATGATGGGTGAAACTAGAGATCCCATAGCACATCAAAGGTTTTGGCTTTTGTAGAACTTATCCCGTATACCACCTATTTCAAATATAGGGAGTATTAAGTCCAGTAGGGAACACAGCTTTTCTGGGTTAAGATCTGTTCTGCTGGTAAGGGTGTTTGCAGTTTTGACCAGCTCCCTGGTGGGTATACAGGTGAAGAGAGATTTCAGAAGGTCTAACCACTGGCTGTGATATGCTATATTGGTAATTTCCAGGACTTAATTGCCACAGAATACTTGTACACAGTCATTCTATGAGACGATGAGATACCGTTTGGATGACTAGCGAACCGTCTTAAGGACTACGTTTTAAGATATCCTACTGATGATACAGACTGAGATACATACATGACTATATATACCATGACATATGCATGCATGGATGATAATATTACAGATATACCACAGGACCTGGATGAGGAATGATATTACAGATATACCAGGACCTGGTGATGAATATTACAGATATACCATCCTACCTGGAGGATGAGATACATTTACCGATATCTCGTGACCGGATAGATACTGGAATATTACAGATATACCATGACCTGGATGGATGAATATTACAGAATAACCAACCTGGATGAATGTATAAAACAGATATTACCATGACTGGATGGATGAATATTACAGATATACCATGACCTGGATGATGATGGAATATACAGATATACCATGGCCAGGATGGAGGAATATTAGAGATATATACCAGACCTGGATGGATGCATATTACAGATATACCATGACCTGGATGATGAATATTACAGATATACCATATGACCTGGTAGATGAATAATACAGATATACCTGACCGGATGATATGATATTACAGACTATCCAGACCTGGGATGATGAATATTACAGATATACCATTGTGGTACTCCGTCGGTATAATGAACTATATGCTATATCACGCTGACAGGATAGGAGAATGAATAAAGTATTACAGACTATACCATGATTTGCATAAATGGTCTGTCTCCATATATATCTAAATGTTTGAATGGCCTAGTAATATTTGGAAACTAATCATTGTTTTTTTAGTGTTGCTTAGTATTGTTGCCTTAATGTGCTTTAAAACTACAATAAGACAATGAAACAATTTGGTAGATGCAGTTTCCAATTCAAGGGCAGGTAGTAATGGCATGACTCCCAATTCTGGCCAGTACATTCCCCCATTTTTAGGTGTCTGTCCCACTGCCCAAAGACTCCTAGCTTTATGCTGGATGGAATGGTGGAGTATATGCATTTTATCGTGGGGCAATACGAGGGTGTGGCTGGGCAGCCCATGGTTGAGGAGTGTAAATAGGCCCCACCCACTTATTATTTTGAATGGGAAAGGTTTCGGAGGTATGATAAGGGCTTGAACCAACTACATCTCTAAAGCTCGTACATGTCCCATTGGATGCCCAACCCCTCATCGCGTGCCACACATATAAGACTGCGCCATTTTGGACAAATAATTGCACATGGTATGTATATTACTGTGTATGGTGCCGTTCGTCGCGAGGTGTGTCTTGCGCTTGAGGGTTGTACATCGGGGCGTCCTGTAGGACTGGCGTACGGACCTTAACATATGAAACAAATCTTTAAAAAGATTTGTAACACAGAAGTAACCCAATTCTACTACCATAAAACAAATAAGTTATTTACCAAAAGCTAGAAAGCAGGGGGACAATCATTTAATAATAACTAATACTATAATTTATTACTAATTATTATTAATTACTCTCTGGGTTCTACAGTTCCATGTGCATCATGGCTAAAGGTCTACAAATTTGATATTGATTTGGTTGCAGGCAGAGATGAAAATCTATCCTAAACTGTCCTTCTCTTCACCGTCACTCCATTTTGAGATCAATAAAAACAATTTCATTAACACCCTTAATATTCCATTGCAGGGAAAGTTCTAATAATGGAAATTCTACATTGCCTGCATACACTCGAAGATTTATTTGAAAAGATTACAAATGGTGGTGGAAACTAAATGGCAGGTTAAAATGAACCGTGACAAATAACCTTCCTCAGCCCTGGAACTGGAACCTATTGGAAGGTTGTCTAGGTCCCCACTTATACATTATTTTCATGGGGGGGTTTTTGTTAAAGTATAATTGTGTGTGTGTTACAAGTAATTATTCGCTCTTTATAGAAAAGCTGTTTGTTTCTCATCAAAGTTTTGCAAAATAAACCTTTCTGCAATAATTAATGGATATTAAATACTAGATATATGTAAAGACCTTCACATTCAAAGGGAGAGTACGGTATTAACATAGCTGTGATGTGAGGTTGAATGAGACAATTATTGAAAGGATATGAATCGTCCCTTTACCAAACCCTTCTTTTTTTTTTTTTTTTAAAACATTCTAAAATTGCAGAAGAAGATTGGAAAATTCTGCTTCAGTTGGGTTCAATGTGAATTTTATTTCAGTGGAATTTTGCTTGGCTGCGTAACAAGAAAACAGCAGTGGGGTCTACAAAATTTTTTTGATTGACTTGTAGATAGATAGACAGATTCACTGATAGATAGACAGACTGATTGAGACATAGATAGATAGATAGATCTATCGATAGATAGATAGATAGATACACAGATAGATAATTAGATAGACAGACATGTAGATAGATAATTAGGTAGAACAAACAGACAGAAGAAATAGTATAGATAGGCAGATTAGATGATAAGATTGATAGATAGATAGATAGAAGATGATAGATAGATACCAGATAGATAATTAAGATAGACAGAAGATAGAAGAAAAATGATAATTAGATAGGCAGATATGCTTGAGAGAAAGGTCTAGACACAGACCGAAACATTGCTATTGTTTTGTCACATGTAATAAAAGTTGAACTTCTGCACAAGTCCTGTGAGTGCTCTGCAGTTATCTCAAGGTTTGGATAGATAGGCAGATAGATAGATAGATAGTATAGATAGAGGGACAGACAGACAGACAGATAGATACTGTAAATTGATAGACATATAATAGATAAATAGATGAGATAGATAGACACAGACAGACAGACACACAGAACACAGACATATAGATAGATAGATTGGTAGACATATATGATAGATAAATAGATGAGATAGATAGACAGACAGTTATTATTATTATTATTATATTATTATTATTATGGATTTATATAGCACAAAACATCTTCCGTGGAGCTTTACAATTACGTAGTTCTACATTACATACAGGGTAATACATGTTATACAAAGTCATACTTATTACATACACAGGTAATAATAAATAATAAAATATAAGTACACAGAGTGATGAGTTTCTTACAGCAATACCGTGATACAATAGGACGAGGGACCCTGCCCAAAGAGCTTACAGTCTAGAGGATTGGGGGTGAGACATAAGGTGACAGGAATCGGTAGGCTGTAAATCGATTGGCAGTGGAGGTGAAAGGTGGGTTGGGGTGGTTGGTGGTGTGGATCATATGGGTAGTGAGGCGGGTAATGTGGGGGTAGTTATGCGGGGGGGTGTAAATGTTTTTAGGCCAACCAAGTTATAAGTTATATATATACCTACCACGACTCCCTAGACCCCACCCCCACAGGACAGACACCCCGACCACCCCTACCCGCCCCCCCCCACCATCACCCCCCCCCCCGCACCACCTCCTGGCCGTCGCTCGCCTCCTCCCCCCCCTCACCACCGACACCCCCTCCCCCGTGCCCCTGCCCCCGCATTTTTTCGACCTTGTAGTTGCGCGCGCTCGAACCGCCCGCCACGCCATAGGGATCCGACATCTCTTGTCGAGTTTCCCACCGCTGTTTTTTGCGATCTGCTCGCTAGGTTTATGACGCCAGCCCCCGATCGCTTACTCTGCCGCTAGCTAGGCTGGCTAGCTTAGATCGCTCTGCTCGCTAGCTCGCTAGCCTCGCTAGCCTCGCTTCGCTCGCTCGCTCGATCGCTTGGTGTTGGCCCTCGCTGCCGCTCCCCCGCTGCGTGCGTTTTTGTAGCTTGTCGCACCTAGCCTGCCCTCCTGGCACACCTCTAGTTCGCTCGCGATCGCTCCGTAGTTCGACGCTCCTGGCTGTGCGCGCGTCTCTCTGATCTGAGAATTCATAACCGTGCTGCGCTTTGAGATCGCCCAGCCCCGCACCACCCTCTACCGGAAAGAACTAGATAGGATGTCACGCAGTGACTAGATCGCTCAGATTAGAGTAGAAACTTCCTCGTTCGCCGTTTTCTGCTCGCGTCACTGCGCTGCGGCGGTCGGCTCGCCCGCGCACGCCCGCTTCTTTCCTTGGTACATGTCCTTGTCATTCGCAATCTCAGTCTGTCCTTCTAGTTTGAAATACGTGATAAATATTACCTAGTGGAGTATTCTTTTCTTCTTGCTTTACATAGACAGTCACCACGACCCATACGTGGAGCTTTACAATATTCCGTGAGTGTCGCACGTTACATTCGATAGCATGGTTAGGTGAATATAACACTACCCGGTACGTGGAGGCGGATCGTGCCGGGGAGCTCGGCTTCTCTTATCACCCCCAGGGACCATCCCCGACCAATTAGTGCGATATAGGTTTCAAGTGGCTGAATGATACACAGCATTGCACTTGAGGACTAAGATCATATGAAATACCTAGTCGGCCTATATCCCGATTTACACAGGTAAAAACAACCCCCCACTGCCCCATACCGCCCACTACGGTCCCTATCCTTTACTTGCACAAGGTCTATAGGCACAGTAGAGATAGACGCTGGAGCTGTCTCGAGAACTCAATGTGGCGGGCGGGGAGGAGGAAAAAACAGTACGTTGAGTCACGGAGATGCAGTTACGTTTAGGGCGTACCCTGCCCGCTTGTCCCCCACATCCAGGTAAACTAAATCATCCCCCCGGGTTGTATAGAAATTGTATTAGGTTCTCGCCCAGATACCTCCGCCTTCTGCTCGCCATTTTCCCGAGCTGATTCGCTTCGACGTGAGATGTTCTTACAGTGCTCAAGCAGCCCGCGATGCTTAGTTGAGGTGGAGTTTATCAAACTTATAACCCTCGAATATATAATTACTGTGAACGCGGGTTGATCAGTGTCTGGGATAGATAGAGATCCACGAATGACACGTCCAACTCATGAGACGCGCCCTACCGTATAGTAGCAGCAAGTGGCTGGCGTAATATCTCATGGCGGAGTAGAGATATAAGGCTGAACATGAATCGTGGCCCTTCTTGACGATAGCAATAACCCTAGTCCCTTATCAGGCTGCAACTGAGGGGCTACTGTAAATCGAGACCACAGGATACGTGGACTACTGACTGGACCCGAGTTCCAGATGAATATGAACTGACATGTCGAGATCACGGCTTGTTCGAAGCGGGTAACTGGATCTCAACTCACACCTCCCCCCCCCTAATTAGTATGCAAACGGGTGGTGTGAGTTTCGAACCCCCCACCTCTATTCAGGTTGGTTTCTTTATTTTTACATAAATGGCTCCTTGACACCTTTAACCAGTCCTGTTCCTTTGCCAAGATGTTAACATTACAATTTCAAAGGTATGTCCTTTATCCTTAAGATGCAGATACAGGCTGAGTCCTGACCCAAAGAATTGGCTCTTCTGTGCTGGGCCATACGTTGATGCAGTTGTGTTTGGTCTCCCCCACATACAGAGCATTCTTACTGCACTGCACATGCGTATATGATGTCGCTTTCTTGTGTTTCGGTATTGGGTCTTTCGGTGTACCAATTGCTGCCTCGGTGTGTTGTTTTGTTATAGCAGACAGTGATACAGTGTTTATTGAAAATTCATCTTAATTTCTCTGAGACCCCTGCTACATAGGGAGACCACCTATCTGGACCAGTGGCTGGGTGTTATGCCTTTAAAAGTATTAAGTGCCTGTGTTTCCACTTCCTAAAGGTTTGCCATGATGGGTGAAACTAGAGATCCCATAGCACAATCCAAGGTTTTGCTTTTGTAGAACTTATCCCTGTATACCCCCTATTTAAATATAGGGAGTATAAGTCCAGTAGGGAACACAGCTTTTCTGGGTTAAGATCTGTTCTGCTGGTAAGGGTGCAGTTTGACCCAGCCTCCTTGGTGGGTATACAGGTGAAGAGAGATTTCAGAAGGTCCCTAAACACTGGCTGTGATATGCTAATTGGTACTTTCCAGGGTACTTAATTGCCAACAGATTCTTGTACAAGTCATTCTGAAATGAGAGTACAGTTGGATGACTAGCGAAACGTCTTCAAGGACTAAGTTTTAAGTCCAGTTGATATAACGAATACAACAGATATACCATGACCTGGATGGATGAAATTACAGATATACCATGACCTGGATGAATGAATTACAGATATACCATGACCTGGATGAATGAACATTACAGATATACCATGACCTGGATGAATAAAATTACAGATATACCGTGACCTGGATGAATGAATATTACAGATATACCATGACTGGATGATGAATATTACAGATATACCATGACCTGGATGAATGAATACAACAGATTAACCATGGCCAGGATGGAGGAATATTACAGATATACCATGACCTGGATGGATGAATATTACAGATATACCATGACCTGGATGAATGAATATTACAGATATACCATCACCTGGATGGATGATATTAGATATACCATGACCTGGATGAAAATATACAGATATACCATGGCCAGGATGGAGGAATATTACAGTAACCAGACCGGATGGATGAATATACAGATATACCATGACCTGGTGAATGAATATTACAGATATACCATGACCTGGATGGATGAATATTACAGATATACCATGACCTGGATGAATGAATATACAGATATACCATGGCCAGGATGGAGGAATTACAGATATACCATGACCTGGATGGATGAATATTACAGATATACCATGACCTGGATGATGAATGATATTACAGATATACCATAACTGGATAGATGAATAATACAGATATACCATGACCTGGATGGATGAATATTACAGATATACCATGACCGATGAATGATATTACAGATATACATGACCTGGTGAATGAATTTACAGTATACCATGACCTGGATGAATGAATATTACAGATATACCATGACTGGATGAATGAATATTACAGATATACCATGATTTGCATAAATGTCTGTCTCCATATAATCTAAATGTTTGAATGGCCTAGTAATATTGGAAACTAATCATATGTTTTTTTTAGTTTGCTTATTGTATGTTGCCTTAATGTGCTTTAAAAATACAATAGACAATGAAACAATTTGGTAGATGCAGTTTCCAATTCAAGGCCAGGTAGTAATGGCATGACTCCCAATTCTGGCCAGTACATTCCCCCATTTTTAGGTGTCGTCCCACTGCCCAAGACTGCCTAGCTTTATGCTGGAATTGGTGGAGTATATGCATTTTATCGTGGGGCAATACGAGGGTGTGGCTGGGCAGCCCATGGTTGAGGATGTAAATAGGCCCCACCCACTTATTATTTTTGAATGGGAAAGGTTTCGGAGGTATGATAAGGGCTGAACCACACTCTAAAGCCTCGTACATGTCCATTGGATGCCCAACCCCTCATCGCGTGCACACACATAAAGAATGGCCATTTTGGACAATAATTGACATGTGTATTATATCATGTGTATGTGCCGTTGTCGCGAGTGTGTCTGCGCTTGAGGGTTGTACATCGGGGCGTCCTGTAGGACGTGCGTACGGACCTTAACATATGAAACAAATCTTTAAAAGATTTGTAACCAGAAGTAACCCAATCTACTACTATAAAAACAAATAAGGTATTTACCAAAAGCTAGAAAAGCAGGGGGACATCATTTAATAATAACTAATACTATAATATTATTACTAATTATTATAATTACTCTCTGGGTTCTACAGTTCCATGTGCATCATGCTAAAGGTCTACAAATTTGATATTGATTTGGTTGCAGGCAGAGATGAAAATCTATCCTAAACTGTCCTTCTCTTCACCGTCACTCCATTTTGAAGATCAATAAAAACAATTTCATTAACACCCTCTAATATTCCATTGCAGGGAAAGTTCTAATAATGGAAATTCTACATTGCCTGCATACCTCGAAGATTTATTTGAAAAGATGTACAAATGGTGGTGAACTAAATGGCAGGTTAAAATGACCCGTGACAATTAATAACCTTCCTCCGCCCTGGAAATGACCTATTGGAAGGTTGTCTAGGTCCCCCACTTAACATTATTTTCATGGGGGGGTTAAAGTATAATTGTGTGTGTTACAAGTAATTATTCGCTCTATTAGAAAAGCTGTTTTGTTTCTCATCAAAGTTTTGCAAAATAAACCTTTCTGCAATAATTAATGGTATATAAATACTAGATAATGTAAAGTACCTTCACATTCAAAGGGAGAGTACGGTATTAACAAGCTGTGATGGTTGAATGAAGACAATTATTGAAAGGATATTGAATCTGTCCCTTTACCAACCCTTCTTTTTTTTTTTTTTTTTAACACATTCAAAATTCAGAAGAAGATTGGAAAATTCTGCTTCAGTTGGGTTCAATGTGAATTTTCATTTCAGGGAATTTTGCGGCTGCTGTAACAAGAAAAACAGCAGTGGGGTCTACAAAATTTTTTTGATTGACTTGTAGATAGATAGACAGATTCACGATAGATAGACAGACTGATTGAGACATAGTAGATAGATCGATCGATAGATAGATAGATAGATACACAGATAGATAATTAGATAGACAGACAGGTAGATAGATAATTAGGTAGACAAACAGACAGATAGAAAATAGATATTAGATAGGCAGATAGATTGATAGATAGATAGATAGACTGATTGATAGATAGATACACAGATAGATAATTAGATAGACAGACAGATAGAGAAAAATAGATAATTAGATAGGCAGATTAGTGAGAAAGGTCTAAGACACAGACCGAAACATTGCTATCTGTTTTGTTGCACATGTAATAAAAAGTTGAACTTCTGCACAAGTCCTGTGAGTGCTCTGCAGTTTATCTCAAGGTTGGATAGAGGCAGATAGATAGATAGATAGATAGATAGATGGGACAGACAGACAGACAGATAGATACTGTAAATTGATAGACATAATAGATAAATAGATGAGATAGATAGACACAGACAGACAGACACACAGACACACAGACATTAGATAGATAGATTGGTAGACATATATGATAGATAAATAGATGAGATAGATAGACAGACAGATTATTTATTATTATTATTATTATTATTATTATGGATTTATATAGCACAAACATCTTCCGTGGAGCTTTACAATTACGTAGTTCTACATTACATACAGGGTAATACATGTTATACAAAGTCATACTTTACATACACAGGTAATACATAAATAATAATAATATAAGTACACAGAGTGATGAGTTTCTTACAGCAATACCGTGATACAATAGGAGAGAGGACCCTGCCCAAAGAGCTTACAGTCTAGAGGATATGGGGGTGAGACATAAGGTGACAGGAATCGGTAGGCTGTAAATCGATGGCAGTGGAGCGTGAAAGGTGGGTTGTCATATTGGGTAGTGAGGGGGTAATGTTTAGGCCAAGTTATATATATAGATAGACAGACAGACAGATAGATAGATACTGTAGATTGATAGAAAGACATATATGATAGATATAAAAAGATGAGATAGATAGACAGACAGACATATAGATAGATAGATAGATAGATAGATAGATAGTAGATAGATAGATAGATAGAATAGATAGATAGATAGATAGATAGATAGATAGATTGGTGGGACATATATGATAGATAAATAGATGAGATAGATATTCATAGCCCATCACTTTCCCACATTTTGTTATGTTACAGCCTTATTCCTAAATGGATAAAATTAATTTTCCCCTCAGATCCTACACACCACCCATTATGACAATGTGAAAAAAAGTTTACTTGAGGATTTGGCACATAAATTAAATATAAAAAATAACAAGAAATCACATGTACATAAGTATTCACTGTCTTTGCCCAATGCTTTGTTGATGCAACTTTGGCAGCAATTACAGCCTCAAGTCTTTTTGAATATGATGCCACAAGCCAGGCACACCTATCCTTGGGAGCAGTTTTACCCATTTCTCTTTGAGCACCTCTCAAGCTCCTTCAGGTTGAATGGAAAGCGTAATTTTAAGATCTCTCCAGAGATGTTCAATTGGATTTAAGTCTGAGCTCTGGCTGGGTCACTCAAGGACATTCACTGGTGTCCTGAAGCCATTCTTTGATATCCTGACTGTGGTTTGGGGTCGTGTCCTGCTGGAAGATGAACCTTTCCCCAGTCTGAGTTCAAGAACCCACTGGAGCAGGTTTTCATCCAGCATGTCTCTGTACATTACTGTAGTCATGTGAAAAACATCCCCACAGTGTGATACTGCAACTACCATGATTCACTGTAGGGATGATATTGACTGGTGATGTGCGGTGCCTGTTTTCCTCCAAACGTGACATCTGGCATTCACACTAATGAGTTTAATCTTTGTCTCATCAGACCAGAGAATTTTGTTTCTTATGGTCTGAGAGTCCTTCAGGTGCCTTTCGGAAACTCCAGGTGGGCTGCCATGTGCCTTTTTACTAAGGAGTGCCACTCTACCATACACGCCCGATTGGTGGATTGCTGCAGAGATGGTTGTCCTTCTGGAAGGTTCTCCTCTTCCACAGAGGACCTCTGGAGTTTTGACAAAGTGGCCAGTGGGTTCTTGGTCACCTCCCTGACTCGGACATCCCCCCTGATCACTCAGTTTAGATGGCCAGCCAGCTCTAGGAAGAGTTCTGGTGGTTTAAACTTCTTCCACTTACGGTTGATGTAGGCCACTGTGCTCATGGGGACCTTCAAAGCAGTAGAAATGTTCTTGTAACCTTCCCCAGATTTGTGCCTCAAAACAATCCTGTCTCGGAGGTTACAGACAATTCCCTTAACTTCATTTTTGGTTTGTGCTCTGACATGAACTGTCAACTGTGGGACCTTATATACTGTACGTAGACAGGTGTGTGTACCTATCCAAATCATGTCCAATCAACTAAATAAAGGGCATGTCCACCCCTTTTCCTAACTTTTCACATATAGTAGGGCTAGTTCCCCCAGCTCAACTGCTATAATATTTTTCAGAAAGTTCCCCGATATTTCTTACCTTCCCTCTCTCCTATGCTGCAATGCGCCTTCTGCTTGCATAGAGCTGCAAGCAAGGGGCCAGACCAGCAGCCGCGTCTGTGATTGGTGAGAGGCTGGAGGGAGAGGGATTGGGGGGAGGGAGTGAAGGGTGCTCTGAGCAAGCTAAAAACCCCTGAGAGGACAGCTCGAGAGGAGAAACAATTTCCCTGGTGACCAGGCTCTGGTGGTCAGTTTTTAACTTTGGGGGGAATTACAGGAGAACCATTTGGAGCAGGGATGTAAGGATTTTTAAACACTACAGAGTGGGGCCAATAGTGGGTTAAATTTTAGTTTTGAGGGTGGACATACCCTTTAACCACAGCTACAGAAACCTGAACTCAATTTTGAGCTTCATGCAATGAGTGAATACTAATGTGATCTCTCAGTTTTTTTAATATTTAATTAATTTTCCACAACCTCATGTCATTTTTTTTCACATTGTCATTATGGGGTGTTGTGTATAGATTCTGAGGGGGGGAAAACTTATTAACCATTTTGGAATAAGAGGTGTAACATAACAAAATGTTGGGGAAAGTGATGAGCGTGTGAATACTTTCTGGATGCACGACAGACAGACAGACAGTCAGACCCACCACCAGCCATGGTATTGTCTTGTATAAAGAGAGGTATGGATTCAAGAGAGAAAAATGTTGTTCTCCCTCTTCACAAACTATTGGTAAGGCCTCATTTGGAATATGCAGTGCAATTTTGGAATCCTGTGTAGTAGAAAAGAGATTGTATGTTCTCCCCAGGTTGCGTGGGTTTCCTCAGACACTCCGGTTTCCCCCACATCATAAAGAAATACTGATAGGTTGTATGGGTCAAATAAATGTACTGGATTGTAAGCTCTTCGGGGCAGGGCCTGATGTGAATGTATACATGTAATTGTAAAGCGCTACGGAAGATGTTGGCGCTATATAATCACAATAATAATAATATAATAATAAAAAGGACATCTTTGAAATGGAAAGGGTTAAGAGAAGGGCAACTAATTAATAAGGGGATTGGGGGAGCTTGATTATGAAGAGAGACCGGAAAAGTTACATATATGTACACTGGAGAAAAGGCACTTGCGTGGGGATATGATTTACTGTGTATAAATACATTAACGGGCCATACGATAGGGGCATTGTTCGCCAATAGAGCATCTCAGAGGACACGTGGACATCCTTTAAGACTTGAAGAAAAAAGGTTTAGGTTATTTCACTGTGAGAACGGTAAAGCTATGCAACTGTCTTCCAGTGGACTTGTTATGGCAGGTTCATTGGTCAGTTTTAAAAAGAAGCTGGATGAGTTTCTGCAACCAAGGAATGTTACAAGTTACTGGTATTGATACATAATGTAGAGTTGATCCCGGGATATTTCTGATTGCTACTTGGAGTCAGGAAGGATTTTTTTTGCCCTCATAAATTTGGTGGTGGTGGTTTTTTTGCTTTTGTTTCGGTCCCCCTTCTTGGACCTTTATCACAGATGGAACTAGTATGAAGGTAGAGTGCACACTTTTCTGTTATTAGATAGATAGAGAGAGAGTAGAAGATACGAGTAGATGATAGAAGATAGATAGATAGATAGATAGATAGATAGATAGATGATAGATAGATAGATAGATACTGTAGATAGATAGATAAAGATATAGATGATAGATATATAGGACAGACAGACAAACAGATAGATAGATAGATAGATAGATAGATATAGATGATAGACATATAGACAGACAGACAGACAGATAGATAGATAGATAGATAGACAGATAGATAGATAGATGATAGACATATAGACAGACAGACAGACAGATAGATAGATAGATAGATAGATAGATAGATAGATTAAGATATAGATGATAGACAGACAGACAGACAGACAGATAGATAGATAGATAGATAGATAGATAGATAGATAGATAGATAGACAGACAGATAGATAGATAGACAGACAGACAGACAGACAGACAGACAGACAGACAGACAGATAGATAGATAGATAGATAGATAGATATATAGACAGACAGACAGAAGAAGAGATAGATAGATAGATAGATAGATAGATAGATAGATTAAGATATAGATGAAGACAGACAGACAGACAGACAGACAGACAGATCGATCGATCGATAGATAGACAACCCTTCTCATCTAAAGGCTCCAATATACAATATTCTGATCAATTCAGCAAATTCGATCAAATTCGTTGGAATGTGTAAGATGTTTTTTTCATGCTTTTGTTGGAGATATTGATTGGAAAAACGGAAAACTATGATTGGGCAAGACGGAAAATTTCCGTCTAACCAATCTTCCAGAACTTATCTTTCATAGTTTTCAAGCTAAAATATAGGAAAATCGTTTGCACAAAGTGGGGAGTTTTTCGATCAAACTTCTGATAGTTTCGCCAATCTTAATCCAATCGTATAAACATTGGCCCTTGTATGGGTAGCTTAATATTGCATTCAGATCATAGGGACAGGCAGTCAGTCTTGCCCTTGCTGCTAATAATACAGGTTATTGTAATAGTGAGGATGTTCTGAATTTCCACAGGTTGGACTTGTCAGTGTTAAAGTGGTAGAAAGAGAACTTACTAATATATCTGATAACTACATTATTAACTTCATATACATACTATATACTATATACATAGTGGGAGTTAATGGGGGTTGGGAGTCATGTGCAGGGAACGGTGTCAGGTTTTCCCTGCAGATCTCCTAACCTAGGTAAACACAAAGCGATCCTATGACTGATCAGCCAGAACGAAGGACTGTTGGTCAGTCAAAACTAGCCGTGGTCAACATTTCACCGCGACCAAGTGTGCTGTCCATAAAGGCACGATTGTCTGTGGTTCTCGGACATGTCCGATCATCGATTCGTCCTATTTGGAAGAATGGCCGGTCGCGGGTGAAAACCCATGCAATTATTTCAGCTGAATCCATATCAATACGCAAGCAATTACCGAATAAATAGCGATCAATGCTCTCTGAAAATCTATTGCAGTGCAGCACACACATTGTGTTAGCCTGGCATGTGTTACTCTAGTGTAAACTCTACTAGTGCTAGTGTGGTTGGTGATGTATCTTGATGGTATCGCAAGGCTGAGGCCACATTACGCAGACGTTAATGCGGTTTAGCGTCCACTTGTGCTGCAATCTACGCAATGTCGGCAGTTACATGTGCTCTGAAAATCGGATTGCAGCTCAATGCAGCACAGTGCACCTACTCTGGCGAGACATTTGCGTGCTCCTTTTAACGCTTGATCGGATAGCTTGTTTGGCGTAGCCCTAAATCCATTTCACCTTTGTCAGAGTCAGAAATTAGCAACATTTCTTCAAATTACCACCAGGTGAGTTGTAATAATTTAATTGCTGATTCATGAAAGGGGCTTAATGCGAACGGATGAGAAAACAATCATTGCTGTATCAGACATTAACCATGCTCCAGGCGTGTGGAACGAAACTGGCTCTCATCGGGATGTGTGAGTCAATACATAGCAGGTTCTTGGGGGTTAAACATATTGAATTGATTCAATTAAAGGGACAGTTCAGTGGGAAATGATCAATATTTGTTAAATGTTAGTTTGTGTAATGCCTCTTAGTTATTCACATATTTCCTCCATTTAGAAAAATAGTTGATTTCATACCCTTTGCTGTTCCCGCTGTTGACATTAGTGAGCTGACATTTCAGGCTCTAACGGTCCTTCTTCTTCCCAGAATGCACCACATCCTTGGAATGTTCCTAACAGTAATTTCTACTGATTGGCTGTTGGATGGGTCAAACATGCTCAGATCTCTTACTGAGCAACTGAATCAACCCAGGCGCTGGGTCAAGGGCAAGACCATAATGGTCTCTACTAGGGGTCCTGCAAACAGGAAGACTTATTTCGGTTCCATTTATTTATACACAGACACAATGCTGGAATGGCAGATTAAGGTCATTGGGATGAAAAAAACACTTCTATCTGAAAAGCATATGTATTTGCACTGAACTTCCCCTTTTAAACAAGTACACTTTCTCTCACTCTCATCTGATATCAAACATCTATAGACTGAGGCCCCACTACAACGCACTGAAGCGCACACGTAATCGCAAGCGTTATCCCACGCGATGGCATGTGCAATTCTGGTGCATTGTTCCACGTTTGCACGTGCGATTTTTTTAAGTTAACATTATGGAAGCAAATGCGTTTGCGTAAAAAAAATGGTTGGCACACAAAACGGAAACGTATGCGCAATTACATGCGCAGCGGAAATCACGGACGGAAACTTTTGGCAATCGCGCAAAAAACACGCTAGTTTGGCCTAAAAAAAAACACGCTAGTGTGGCCTAATGCCCACATTGTATTGTGTTAATCAGTTGTACTGAAATAACTGACAGTAATTGAGCTGAATGAGCTGTCAGAAGACATGAGAAGCTGGTTATTAATTGGTTATAAATTAAAGATCCCTTCACCACCATTGCTCTGTATATTATTTCCCCTGGTTATAAACTTTACACAGAACATTTCTCTTACGATTTCTAGTTTCTGCAGGGTAACGTTTATGCTGGAATTTTAGCCCAGTTTCAAAATGCTTATTTCTTAAAGAAATGTTTGATACTAGAAAAACGCAGTCTATAGACTTATAACAGTTTTTCATGACGTGCTTGTGGGCACAACGTTTCGGGGTCTTCCCCTTCCTCAGGTGCAGCCCAAAACGTTGTGCACACAAGCACGTCACGAATAAAACTGAGTTATAAGTCTAATAGACTGCGTTTTTACAATCAACTTCCTATGGTAAACTACTGCTGGGTGGTTAGCAGCAACAGGAAAACAGCACCATTAAGGCAATAAAGGTGTGCGGGGGAATACTACTAAAACTTAAGAAATGTTCCCTTTCCTGTAAAGAAAATAGGGGAAAGTTTCTGCATTACATGTGTATTTAAATTCCATTATAATACCAACAGCCAAAAATATCCTGTAAATTATTTCCTTATAAACCTTCAGAAAATGACAACTCCCAGCATTCCTTGGTTGCTTGGTTTTTACATATGTCATTAGTTAAACCAATGCTTTGCTATGTCATCATAGTCTGTGTCATTGGTTGTAGTAGTTACTGGCAGTAATCTACCCCCTACTTCCTCGTCTTATCTTTTTATTGATGTACACCCCCCCAAATAGAAACCTTTACAACCCCACAACCCCATCTCCTTAATAGTATTTAAAGGGCCATTAAGCACTAAAATTTAAGAGTATGCCCACCCAAACTAAAATTGAGCTTTAAGCTAATTACCTCCTAATCCTAGACGATGCAATTTTAAAGGAAAGTCCAACCCAAAACAAGCCACCCCATTAAAATCCGTTCAGCAATTTGAAGTGCATACGTTTTCAACATGCTTTTTGAGTCCAGGAGCATCTCAACTGTATCCAGGCTCTCTGACGTCACCTCAAGCCGTGCCTTTTCCGTGCCTTCATCTCCGTTTGCGCCCCCCTCCCACCATCCGAATCCATCCTCGGCCCCCCTCCAACCTATCGTAAAATCCTTTCACAGACGCGGCTGACGTCATAAGAAAGCGCGCTGGAACAAAGGGCTCTAAGTATAGTTACGATTGCTGTGAAGGTTCTCATTCATCCAGGTCATGGTATACGTTGTATTCAATTAGATCAACTGGACTTGAAGTTTAGTTCTTGAAGACGTTTTGCAGTCATCGACTGGCTTTCTGAATGAGAAAGCCAGCCGGATGACTAACGAAATGTCTTCAAGAACTAAACATCAAGTCCAGTTGATCTAATAAATACAACAGACATTGTTACGATTTAAAACCAAATAATACGGCGTTAGGTCTGGGCAGGGGGCATTTGTGATATCCTAAAAGGATTTTACGTCTAGGTTGGGGGGGGCCGAGGATGGATCCGAATGGTGGGAGGGGGGGCGCAAAGGGAGATGAAGGCACAGGAAAGGCACGGCTTGGGGTGACATCAGAAAACCTGGATTACAGTTGAGATGCTCCTGGTCTTCAAAAGTTGTGAAAATTATGTATAGTCTTTAAATTGGCTGAACGGATTTTAAGGGGGGATGGCTTGTTTAAAGCTACAGTCATGGCCAATAACATACAATTATAGTTTTGAGGGGTGGACTTTGTGCGAGGCTTCTAAAAATAAACCAGCCCTTTTTCCTTTAACTTTGTTCCCACTTTAATCTATAATCACATTGGGGGAAAGAATCAAGTATCCAAACCTTCCAATTGCTGTCAAAACAATCAAAGGTCAAGAAAACTACAAAGCAGTCAGCTAGAGTTAAACCACCAGGGAAGAGAACCCATCTGGTTATATTTGATGCTGTCAGCTGCAAGAAAAGTGATTCGGCACCTCAGTGTAAGAGGGTCGGCACCTGCGATGCATGTGTGAGGAACCTTACAGCTGGGTGCACACCAGACAATATTTTGGCCTGACCGAACGATTCACGGCACTTTTGGTCGAAAACACTGGCTGGTGTGGGGGGCCGACACCGTTCGTCCGTCCGTCCGGATTGGACGTGTCCGAAAATTACGATCGATCGTGCGGTTCCCATCGACGTAATAGCGAGTGCTCGGTCGGGGACAAAAACTCCTCCTAGGATCTGCATAATTCTACCAGTGGGAGCCACAAACATTTGGACAGACAAAGTGAGACCTGGCAGTGTCTACTAGAGGAGCTCTTGCTCTAGCATCCTGACTTTCATGCTTTGTTGCTTATCTGACCACAACTCAAGATGTTAGGTTGGGTACACACCGATTCACGGCACTTTTGGTCGGTCAGCCAAAAATATCGGCTGGTGTGGGACCTTGATAGTTAGTTCGTCCGGATCAGACGAATGAATGATCGGACGTGTTGGAAAATTACGATCGATTGCGCGGTTCCCTATGGGAACCCTCGATCGATCGTTAACAATTTTCAGCTGCGGGAGAATTTGCCGGACTGATGGACATTTGTCCGGCCAAGCGCTCACTGTAGCGAGCGTCGGTGGGACAAATAGTCCTCAGTGTGTACCCAGCTTAAGGATGAACTAAGGGACATCGAACCCAATAAACACATGTTCCATTTTAGTCTTAGGTGAAGGGTCATACATTCTAACCCAATTTTAAAATGATTGTGTGATTCCCAACCCTTGCTCGGCATGTAGTCTGCACATCTCACAATGGGGGTAAAAGTGGTAAGAATCCAATAGAAATGCTAAGAATAGGTGAGTCAGAGTCAGTTTGTTGGCATTAGGACCTATGTAATTGTTTTATGGTGTTGGTGCAGGGACAGAGTTTTTGATTGTCATTTACATCCTGCTTTGTAGATGGAGAGAGAAGTAGTGAATAACTTTGTTCTGGTTCTTTGTCTCTGGCTTTACAGGATCTGCATGTTAAGTGTAGGTCTTGTCCTTTGATGGTTATTATGGTGTGTATTTTTCTCTTAGGTTCTCTTTATTAGGAGTGCTTTGGTTTTTTTTCCAATCCAATTGCGTGCAAAAACAACCTAAATGTAGTGACACCTCGGGTTGTAAGGAGGTTGGCTCTGATAACGTTTATCCGGTTCGTGACGAATTGGCTCTTCTGTGCTGGGCCATACGTTGATGCAGTTGCTGTTTGGTCTCCCCCACATACAGAGCATTCTTCACTGCACTGCACTGCGTATATGATGTCGCTTTTCTTGTGATTCGGTATTGGGTCTTTCGGATGTACCAATTGCTGCCTCAGTGTGTTGTTTTGTTTATAGCAGACAGTGATACAGTGTTTTTTTGAAAATTCATCTTAATTTCTCTGAGACCCCTGCTACATATGGGATGACCACCTATCTGGACCAGTGGCTGGGTGTTATGCCTTTAAAAGTATTAAGTGCCTGTGTTTCCACTTCCTAAAGGTTTGCCATGATGGGTGAAACTAGAGATCCCATAGCACATCCAAGGTTTTGCTTTTGTAGAACTTATCCCTGTATACTTTGGTGCCTGGTAGTTGCCGTGTGACTGCTCTCTGTTTAGCTACATCTCTAAATCGTTGTTTGGTGCTTAGTATAAAAAAGTTTTCATAGTTCTCTTCAGAATTTGGTTGCCATGCCTGATCAAATTCATTGGCTTTGAACAAAGTTATTGTTGGTGTAGTTGAATTACATCTATCACCATTTCCCTAAGATACTCTCTAATAGCAGAGGGCAGTCAGGGAAGGGTTGGAGTTGTATTTTGAAAACATATAGAGAACCACAGGTTATCAGGTAAACACCTGTAGCCAGTCTGAGTTAGAATGATCACAGTATAAAATCAATTTACAATATGCAGCCCTGCTAATTACATGAATCTGTCTGTCAGGCTCTGTACAATACAAGGTTTGTTACCATATAACTTTCATTTATGGCTTTTACATGTGTGTGGGGAGAGTGGGATAAAAAGGTTTTTCTTGATTACCGAGTTTCTGAGAGTTTCACTCAGTATTTATTGAAGATTAATTGACTTTTATAATAATTATAATGTACTGGTAGAGACGTCTTCCAACTTTCTCCTGATTTGCAGTACACTATCCACGTGTGATAGCGGGTTGGCATAATCGTGCCGTATGGGCACTTTATCGGGCAAACGGACACTCGTTTGGAGATCCGCCCGGCCGGTTGGGCAATGATCCCCGACCAAGAGCCATTTTGGCCGATAAAGTGCCCATACAAGGCACGATTTATCGCCTGAAACGGACGTTCATACACATGTGCGTCAGGGTCGGCACCTGCAATCGCATGTGTGTACGAACCTTTACACATAGTTGCAGCGTCTGTACTGTTTATAGTTGGAGGGATATGGTAATTTACTTCATAGGGAGGACCGTGGATATGGTAATTCACGCAGTAGGAGGGAGTGACTATACATGCCATTACTTTGATTGACAGTTCCTCCCTCTGAATATTTAAAACTTATAAGTCTAATATCTACAAAAATGGTGGACGGATTAGAAAGAGAAACACATGTTATGGATGGGATAAGTATAGTTTAATAGTATGAGGTTTTTAAAAGTTTGAATTTGGACACATAGTGCCCTTTAAACATTTAACTCAATCTAACTAAAATATCACTAAACCTAACTAAAATAATCAACTCAACCTACTAAAATAACAAATCAACCAACTAACTAAAATCTAACTCAGCTTGATTAAATATTCAACTTAACCTAACTAAAATACCACTAACCTAACTAAATATTCAACTCAATCAACTTAAATTTCAACTCAACCTAACCAAAATATCTTTCCTAACTAAAATATTTAACTCAACCAGACTAAATTTCACTATGCTTAACTAAATTATCAATTCAAACTAAAATATCTAACTCAACCTAACTAAATTATTTAACCTACAAACAAATATCAACACAACTACGTACAAATATTCAACTCAACCTAAGCAAAATCTACAACCTTACTAAAATATCTAACTCAATTAAACAACGTATACAAACTATGCTTACAAACCAACTAAACCAAACTAAATTTCACTCAACCTAACTAAAATATTCAACTCAACCTAACTCAAATATATAACTCAATCTATAAAGGACAAGTAACTCACCTCACCCTCGCTCCTCTTCCTCCATAGCTGCATGTACCCAGGGTGAGGACCTAAAATCGCTAAGTCCTCACCCTGGGTTCTTTCTCTAACTCTGCACTACTTACCCCAAATCTGCTTCGCCGATCGCTCCGTTCCTCGCTCTTCCTGCTTCAATGACAGATCGCGAGGCAGCCAATAGGAAGATACGCTCTGCAAGGAGCGTGTCTTCCAATTGGCTGCCTCGCGACTGTCACGACAGTAGGAGAGAGGTGGAACAGTCTGGATCGCCGAAGCAGATTTGCGGTAAAGCTAGTGCAGGACTTGTTGCACTAAAATTAGTCTAAGTTGACTAAAATATTCAACTTACCTAACTTAAATATTTAACTCCCCTAACTAAAATAATCAAATCAACCTAACTTAAACAATTAACTCAATCTAACAAAAATATTCCACTCAACCTAACTAAAATATTCAACTCAACCTAACTGAAATATCCAACTCAACCTGACTAAATTCAACTTAACCTAAGTAAAATATCTAACTCATGCTAACTAAATATTCAACTCAATCTAACTTTACTCAAATCTACCTAACTCAAATATTGAACTCAACCTAACTTAAGTATTCAACTAAACCTAACTTAAAATCTTACTCAACCTAAATAAAGTATTTAACTCAATCAAACTTAAATATTTACTAGTAAGACATAGTAACATAGTAATTAAGGTTGAAAAAAGACATTCGTCCATCAAGTCCTACCTATTCCCTTTTTTTTTTTTTTTTTAACCCTACCTAACAGTTGATCCAGAGGAAGGCAAAAAACCCCAGCTAAAAAAGGGGGGAAAAAATTCCTTCCTGACTCCAAACGGCAATCGGAAATATCCCGGATCAACCAGATCTATATGCATTAATACCAGTAATTCTCAATATTTTTTTAGTTTAGAACTTATCCAGGCCTTTTTTAAAGTTATTCAATGAACTTGCCATTACCACCTCTGCTGGAAGACAGTTCCACAGTTTCACCGTTCTCACTGTAAAGAAACCTCTCCTAACTGAAGATGAAACTTCTTTCTTCCAACCTTAAAGGATGTCCACGAGTCCTCTGATATGACCTGTTAGTGAACAATGCACCAGAGAGTTCACTGTATGGGCCATTAATATATTTGTATAAGGTTATCATGTCCCCACGCAACCGCCGCTTCTCCAATAAACAGCCCTAACTTGTCTAATCTGCCTGCATATTCAAGCCCCTCCATTCCCCTTATTATTAGTTGCCCTTCTCTGAATTGCCTCAATTTCCAGATGTCCCTTTTGTATATGGGATTCCAAAACTGCACCGCAATTCCAAATGTGGCCTTACCAGTGCCTTGTAAAGAGGGAGAATAATTTTTTTCTCTCTTGATTCCTCCCCTCTTTATACAAGAACAATATCTTGCTAGCTCTAGTGTTGCTACCTGGCATTGTTTGCTACAGCTAAGTCTGTTATCTACCAGAACCCCCAAATCTTTTCCATTTCAGATGCACTTAACACAGAGTTATTTATGGTATAGGTGGCACAGGGATTATTAAATCCCAAATGCATCACCTTACATTTATCAACATTGAATCTCATCTGCCATTCTGCTGCCCATTTTGATAATCTATCTAGGTCTGCTTGCAACACTTGCACATCATTGGAAGTTTCCAAAGCTCTGCATAATTTAGTGTCATCAGCAAACACAGAGACCTTGCTCTCAATGCCCCCTTCTAAGTCATTTATAAACAGATTAAACAGAAGCGGCCCCGTACAGAACCCTGAGGAACTCCGCTTAGAACTTTAGCCCACATAGATGTAGCTCCATTAACCCCCCTCTCTGTTTGCGGTCCAATAACCAGTTCTCTATCCATGAACAAATGTTTTCTTCAAGGCCAAACAGTCCTCAGTTTATACATTAGTCCCTATGTGGCACAGTACTCAACATTACTAAAATATTGAACAATCTAACTAATATTCAACTCAATCAACCTAACTAAAGTATTCAACTCAACTAACTAAAGTATTCAACTCAACCTAACAAAAATATTCAACTCAGCCTAGCTAAAATAATCAAATCAACCTAACTGAACTATCTTACTCAACCTAAGTAAAATGTCTAACTCAAGTTAACAAAAAAAATGTATCAAACTGATTGTGCAATGCAACATTCACTTGTACAGTGTTGATTATTGTGTGTATGGCCTCCCTAACCCATATTACATTGTGACACCTTGTTATTACCAATAATATGCCAAATGATTACAGCATAAATATTCAACTGGAATATCCGACCGGCTTTCTCAATTCAGAATGACTTGTACAAGATTCTGTTGGCAGAATTTTGTACCCTGGAAAATCCCAATTAGCATATCACAGCCAGGTGTTAAGGATATTCTTAATGCAAGGTGTTGATGCATTGAGGCTAAGGGGTGTTATCAAACTGCCCAGGGTAAGGTGTCAAAACAGCACTGTACATGGCAGACAGTTGGTTTCGAACCCCCCCACCTCTATTCAGGCTTGGTTTCTTTATTTTCACATAAATGGCCTCCTTAACACCTTCTAAACCAGTCCGTTCCTTGCCAGATGTTAACATTACAATTTCAAAGGTATGTCCTTTATCCTTAAGATGCAGATACACGCTGAGTCCTGACCCAGAATTGGCTCTTCTGTGCGGGGCATACGTTGATGCAGTTGCTGTTTGGTCTCCCCCACATACAGAGCATTCTTCACTGCACTGCACTGCGTATATGATGTCGCTTTCTTGTGTTCGGTATTGGGTCTTTCGGATGTACCAATTGCTGCCTGCGTGTGTTGTTTTGTTATAGCAGACAGTGATACAGTGTTTTTTGAAAATTCATCTTAATTTCTCTGAGACCCCTGCTACATATGGATGACCACCTATCTGGACCAGTGGCTGGGTGTTATGCCTTTAAAAGTATTAAGTGCCTGTGTTTCCACTTCCTAAAGGTTTGCCATGATGGGTGAAACTAGAGATCCCTATCTACAGCCAGGGTTAGGAAACAGTATGGGATATGGTAGATAGGAACAGTATGGGATATGGACAGCGCATTGGAATATGATATGGTACAGTATGGGATATGGAACAGCATGGGATATGGTAAAGTATGGGATATGGAACAGCATGGAATACGATATGGTACAGTATGGGATATGTTACAGTATGGGATAAGGAGCAGTATGGGATATGGTACAGTATGGGATATGGTACAGTATGGGATTAAGGAAGTACAGTATGGGATATGGTACCAGTATGGGATAAGGAACAGTATGGGATATGGAAGTATGGGATAAGGAACAGTATGGGATATGGTACAGTATGGGATATGGTACAGTATGGGATAAAAGAACGTTGGATATGGACAGTTGGATATGGTACAGTATGGGATAAGGAACAGTATGGGATATGGTACAGTATGGGATAAGGAACAGTATGGGATATGGACAGTATGGGATGGACAGTATGGGATACTGGTACAGTATGGGATAGGAACAGTATGGAATATGGTACAGTATGGGATATGGTACAGTATTGGATATAGAACAGTATGGGATAAGGGACGTTGGATATGGTACAGTATGGGATATGGAACAGTATGGATATGGTTACAGTATGGGATAAGGGACAGTATGGGATATGGTACAGTAGGGGAATGGTACAGTATGGAATATGATATGGAAAAGTATGGATATGGTACAGTATGGGATATGTTACAGTATGGGATAGGAGCAGTATGGGATATGGTACAGTATGGGATATGGTACAGTATGGGATAGAACAGTGGGATATGGTACAGTATGGGATAAGGAACAGTATGGATATGGAAGGGGTCTTTCTTTGGAGGCATGGTACAGTATGGGATAAGGAAACAGTATGGGATATGGTACAGTATGGGATATGGTACAGTATGGATAAGGGAACAGTATGGGATATGGTACAGTATGGGATAGGTACATATGGGATAAGGAACAGTATGGGACTATGGTACAGTATGGGATAAGGGACAGTATGGGATATGGTACAGATGGGATATGGTACAGTATGGGATAAGGAAACAGTATGGATATGGTACAGTAGGGATGGTACAGATGGATATGAACCGTATGGGAGGTAAGGGACAGTTATGGGGATATGGTACAGTATGGGATATGGTACAGTATGGGAAAAGGAACAGTATGGGATAAGGGACAGTATGGGATATGGTACAGTATGGGATAAGTACAGTAGGGATATGGTACAGTATGGGTAATGGACAGTATGGGATATGGAACAGTATGGGATATGGTACAGTATGGGATAGGAACAGTAAATGGATAGGTACAGTATGGGATATGGTACAGTATGGGAATCAGCATGGGAAGGTCAGATTGGGATATGGCGCAGTAGGGATATGGCGCAGTATGGGATATGGCGCAGTATGGGATATGGTGAACAGTATGGGATATGGTTGACAGTGGTAGGGTATATATGGTACAGTATGGGATAAGGGACAGTATGGGATATGGTACAGTATGGGATATGGTATACAGTATGGGACATGGAACAGTATGGGACTGGAACAGTATGGGATATGGTACAGTATGGGATATAGACAGTATGGGATATGGTACAGTATGGGATATGGATTAAGTATGGTAAGGAAGTATGTGGATATTGGACAGTGGGATTGGTAAAGTATGGGTAAGGGACAGTATGGGATATGGTACAGTTGGGTATGGTACAGTATGGGATAAGGGACAGTATGGGATATGGTACAGTATGGGATATGGTACAGTATGGGAGATGAACAGTATGGGATATGGTACAGTATGGGATAAGGGACAGTTTGGGATATGGCGCAGTATGGGATATGGCGCAGTATGGGATATGGTGCAGTATGGGATATGGTTACAGGTATGGGTATGGTACAGTATGGGATATGGTACAGTATGGAATAAGGAACAGTATGGGAAGTATGGTACAGTATATAGAATAAGGAACAGTATGGATTGGTACAGTATGGGATATGGTAACAGTATGGGATATGGTACAGTATGGGATAAGGAACAGTATGGGATAAGGGACAGTATGGGATATGGTACAGTATGGATATGGTACAGTATAGGATAGGACAGTATGGGATATGGTACAGATGGGACATGGAACAGTATGGGACATGGAACAGTAGGGAAAAGGAAAGTATGGGATAAGGGACGTATGGATATGGTAACAGTATGGATTAGGAACAGTATGGGATATGGTACAGTATGGGATAAGGAACAGTATGGGATAAGGAAAGTATGGGATATGGTACAGTATGGGATATGGTACGTATGGGATAAGTGACAGTATGGGATATATGGTACAGTATGGGATATGGTACAGTATGGATATGGTACAGTTAGGTGGAAGTAGGGGATATGGTAAAAAGCTATGGATATGGTACGTAGGGATATGGTACCGTTGGGTAAGGACAGTTGGGATATGGGTAGTTGGTATGGGTACAGTATGGGATAAGGAACAGTATGGGATAAGGGACAGTATGGGATATGGTACAGTATGGGATATGGTACAGTATGGGATAAGGAACAGTATGGGATATGGTACAGTATGGGACATGGTACAGTATGGGATATGGTACAGTATGGGATAAGGGACAGTATGGGATATGGTACAGTATGGGATATGGTACAGTATGGGATAAGGGACAGTATGGGATATGGTACGTATGGGGACATGGTGACAGGATAATGGATATGGTACAGTATGGATAAGGACAGTATGGGATATGGTACAGTATGGGACATGGTACAGTATGGGATATGGTACAGTATGGGAAAAGGAACAGTATGGGATAAGGGACAGTAGGGATATGGTACAGTATGGGATTAGGAAAGTATGGGATATGGTACAGTATGGATAAGGAACAGTATGGGTATAAGGACAGTGGGATATGGTACAGTATGGGATAAGGAACAGTATGGGATATGGTACAGTATGGGATATGGTACAGTATGGGATATGGTAATGGGATAGGTAAGTGATGGGGATATGGTACAGTATGGATTGTACAGTATGTGGATATGGTACAGTATGGGATATGGTACAGTATGGGATAAGGGACAGTATGGGATATGGTACAGTATGGGATTATGTACAGTATGGGATAAGGAACGTATGGGATAAGGGACAGTATGGGATATGGTACAGTATGGAAAGGGAAGTATGGGATATGGTACAGTATGGGATATGGACAGTATGGGATATGGTACAGTATGGGATAAGGACAGGTATGGGATATGGTACAGTATGGGATATGGTACAGTATTGGGATATGGTACAGTATGGATAATGGACCGTATGGGATATGGTACAGTATGGGACATGGTACAGTATGGGATATGGTACAGTAGGATAAGGGACAGTATGGGATATGGTACAGTATGGGACATGGTACAGTATGGGATATGTACATATGGGATAGGGACAGTCGGGATTGGTACAGTATGGGATATGGTTACAGTATTGGTGGTACAGTTGATCGGGACAATGATATGTGTACAGTATGACATGGTAGTATGGATGGTACATTGGTATGGTACAGTATTGGGACATGGTACAGAGGGATAGGTTACATATGGGATATGGTACAGTATGGGATATGGTACAGTATGGGACATGGTTCTACAAAGGATTTATTTACCATTTTGCACAGGGGATTTCAAGCATTCAAAAGTTAATGGTGCAGGCTATGCAAATGACCTTGTTCCAGCTAAAGTGAGCGTTATGGAAAACAGACTGTGGGGTGCGAGTGTAAAGTGCATCCCCATGCAAAGCAAAGTAGACTTTAATTGTTCTTCTTCTTTAAAGAAATATGATAAATACATACACTGTATATACTGCTGTGCACACATTTGCCTTATTGTGGAGATTCCCCCTAACACCCACACCCACACACTGGGCCCCCAAGCAAAACTATGATGGGGTCCTATCCGTGCTTCATCCACAGTGGTTTTCCAAGAGGAGACTGTATCTGTCATAGGAAAAATAAGAAGATGGGGCCCCTTTGTCCCCTTGCTCCCCTGGTAGTTATACCCCTGCAAACGTTATTTTATATTTTGAGATGAGTCAAGGGATAGACCAAAACTTACACAGAAAGATAATAGCTTTGTTAGGTAATATTTGTATATGTACAGTCCTGGTTTCCACATATATGTGCAGTACTGGTTACACTATAGACACTATACACATTATCTTACACTATGGACACTATTCACATTATGTTACACTATTGACACTATTCACATTATGTTACACTATTGACACTATTCACATTATGTTACACCATGGACACTATTCACATTATGTTACACTATTGACACTATTCACATTATGTTACACTATGGATACTATTCACTTTATGTTACACTATGGACACTATTCACTATATGTTACACTATGGACACTATTCACATTGTTACGCTATTGACCCTATTCACATTATGTTACACCATGGACACTATTCACATTATGTTACACATTATTGACACTATTCACATTGTTACACTATGGACACTATTCACATTATGTTACATTATAGACACTATTCACATTATGTTACACTATGGACACTATTCACATTATGTTACACCATGGACACTATTCACATTATGTTACATCTTATGGACACTATCACATTAGACCAGGACACATTCACATTATGTTACACTATATTGACACTATTCACATGTTACACTATGGCACTATCACATGTTACACATTGACTATTCATTATGTTACACCATGACACTATCACATTATGTTACACTATGAACTATCACATATGTACACATGGACACATTCACATTAGTTCACACCATGAGATATCTTCACATTGTACACTATGGACACTATTCACATTATGTTACACTATTGACACTTTTTTTTCTATTTATTCACATTATGTTAACTTGGCTATGCACATTGACTATGGACACTATTCACATTATGTTACACTTTGACACTATTCACATTATGTTATCACTATGGACACTATTCACATTATGTTACACTATGGACACTATTCACATTATGTTACACTATGGACACTATTCACATTATGTTACACTATGGACACTATACACATTATGTTACACTATGGACACTATTCACATTATGTTACACTGGACACTATTCAACATTATGTTACACTATGGAACAACTATTCACATATGTAGACACTATGCGACACTATTACATTATGTTACACTATGGACACTATATCACATTATGTTACACTTGGACACTATTCACATTATGTTACATCTTGGATATATTCACATTATTGTTCACACTTACTGGACACTATCAACATTATGTTACACTATATGAACACTATTCACATTATGTTTACCTTTGGACACCCAATTCAATATGTTACCTATGGACAACTTCACATTATTACACTATTGACACTATTCACATTATTTGAAACTATGGACACTATTCACATTATGTTACAACTATGACACTATTCACATTATGTTAACACTTTGGACCAAATTCACTTTATGTTACCTATGGCACTATTCACATTATGTTTCACATTGACACATCACATATTTAAAAGCTATGGGACACTATTCACATATGTTACACTATGGACACTATTCCATTTGTTACACTTGGACACATTCCATTATGTACCTATGGACACTATTCACATTATTTCATCATGGAATTTCATTAGTACACTATTGCGAACATTCAATATACACTAGGACACATTCACATTATGTTACCTATTGACATATTCACAGTTATTTTAGGACACTATTTCACATAGTTCCACTTGACACTTATCCATATGTTCACTATGAACTATTCACATTATGTTCACTATGACCCAGGTTCCTACGAAGTTGGAACTTCATTGTTCACACTAGGTGCCTGGACACTCTTTTTACTCCGCGCCCTGCCTATCTTTTTTATGTCTTTTTAAGTCTACATTATGTATATTATGTCGTGTGTTTTTGATTCAATAAAGTAGTGTATATTTTTGGACGAGCTGTGTGCATACACCTTTTCAATGGGGTATCATGGGATATGGTCCCCTTCCCCACATGAATTATAAACTTCACGGGATACTGAAGTTGAGTGCCAGGAACTATGTGTTCCATGTATATAGTGGAGTCTCCTCTTCTTATTTCTCATGTATTACACTATAGACACTATTCACATTATGTTACTATACACCTATGTTACACTATGGAACCTATTCACATTATGTTACACCATGGATACTATTCACATTATGTTACACTATGGACACTATTCACATTATGTTACACTATTGACACTATTCACATTATGTTACACTATGGATACTATTCACATTATGTTACACTATGGACACTATTCACATGTATGTTACACTATTGGACACATTCACATTATGTTACACTATAGACACTATTCACATTATGTTACACTATGGACACTATTCACATTAGTTACACTTTGGACACTATTCACATTATGTTACACTATGGACACTATTCACATTATGTTACACTTTGGACACTATTCACATTATGTTACACTATGGACACTATTCACATTATGTTACACTATGGACACATATTCACATTGTACACTATGGACACTATTCAAGTATGTTTACACTATGCATATTCACTTATGTTACACTAGGGACACTATATCACATTATGTTACACTTTGGTAACACTATTCACATTATGTTACACTTGGACACTATTCACATATGTTACACTATGGAAACACTATGTCAACATAGTTTACACTATGGACACTATTCACATATGTTTACAATATGGACACTATTCACATTATGTTAACTTTGGACACTATTCACATTTATGTTACACATGGAACTATTAACATTATGTTACACTATGGACACTATTCACATTATTTTAACAATATGGATACTATTTACATTATGTTACATATGGCAACTTCACATTATGTCACATATTGCCTATCACATTTACACTTTGGACACATTACTTTATGTTTACACTATGACACTATTCACATTATGTTACACTATTGACACTATTCACATTATTTAAAAACTTGAACTATTCAATTATTAACACTATGGACACTATTCACATTATTGTTACACTATTGGACACTCATTCACATTATGTTTACACTATGGACCTATTCACTTATGTTACACTAGGACACTATTCACATATGTGACACTATGGACACTATTCACAATTATGTTACCACTATGGACACTATTCACATTATGTTACACTATTGACACTATTCACTATTTTAAATATTGACACTATTCATTATTTCACTTGGACACTATTCACATATGTTCACTATGACATATCACATTATCGTTACACTAGACCCAGGTTCCTACGTGATTTGGAACTTCAGTGTTCACAGCTAGGTTTGCCTGACACTCTTTTTACTCGCGCCCCTGCCTATCTTTTTTATGTCTTTTTAAAGCTACATTAGTATATTATGTACGTGTGTTTTTGATTCAAAAGTAGTGTATATTTTTGGAAGAGTGTGGATACCACCTTTTCAATGGGGATCATGGGATATGGTCCCCTTCCCCACATGAATTATAACTCACGGGGAACTGGAGTTGAGTGCCATGGAACTATGTGTTCCATGTATATAGTGGAGTCTCTCTCTTCTTATTTCTCATGTATTACACTATAGACACTATTCACATTATGTTACACTATACACACTATGTTAACACCATGGACACTATTCAACATATGTGACACTATAGACACTATCACATATTACACGATCACACTACGTTTACACTATGGACCACTATGACACAGTTATGGTACACTATACACACTATGTTACATATGGACACTATCAACATTATGTTACACTATAACTAGACACTATTCACATATGTTACACTATACACACATATGATTCACTATGCATATCACATAGTTACACTATGACACAATTCACATAGTTACTATACACACTATGGTTACACTATGACACTATTACCATTAGCACCTGGACACTATTCACATTATGTTACACTATTGACACTATTCACATTATGTTACACTATGATAACGTATTCACTATATGTTACACTAGGACACTATGTCACATATTGTACTATGGACACATACATATGTTACACTATGGACATATACACGATGTTACACTATGAACACTATTCACATTATGTACACCCTATGGACACTATTCCACTATATGTTACACTATGTACACTATGCACACTATGTTACACATGGACACTATGACACTATCATATATGTACACTATGGACACTATTCACATTATGTACACTATGGACCTATTCACATATTGCACTAGACACTATTACACATATGTTACACTATGGACACTATTCACATAGTGACACTAGGACAATATTCACATATGTTACACTATGGACACATATCACTTATGTTACATTATACACGACACACTAGTGACTCACACATTTGGAACCTATGGACACTATTTCACATTATGTTACACTATCAGAACTATTCACTATATGTTAACCTATGGACACTATTCACATTAGTTACCACTATGGAACTATTCACATTTGTACAACTATGGACACTATTCACATTATGTACACTATGGAACTTATAACAGGTATGTAACTATGGACATAGTCGGGCATCATTTACCAGTCACTGTGAGCATCTAATACCAGTCACTGTGGGCATCATTTACCAGTCATTGTGGGAATATAATACCAGTCACTGTGGGCATCATTATTACAGTATTATTACAGTATGGGATATGGTATAGCATGGGATATGGTACAGTATGGGAAATAGAACAACATGGGATATGGTACAGTATGGGATATGGAACAGCATGGGATATGGAACAGTATGGGATATGGTACAGTATGGGATATGGTACAGTATGGGATATGGAACAGCATGGGTTATGGAACAGTATGGGATATGGTAAAGTATGGGATATGGAACAGCATGGAATATGATATGGTACAGTATGGGATATGGAACAGCATGGGATATGGTAAAGTATGGGATATGGCCTATATATGTTATACTCTGATTCCCTATATATGTTATACTCTGATTCCCTATATGTTATACCCCGATTCCCTATAAATATTATACCCCGATTCCCTATATATGTTATACTCTGATTCCCTATATATGTTATACTCCGATTCCCTATAAATGTTTTTTTTGGAATGCATGCAGTGGGACAGAGGATTATTAATGAAGGGTTCAGTAATGGATCAATAATGGATTCAGTAATAGAAATCCTAGGCTTTACATTGAGCCTGTGGGCTTTTGCTTATCAGCCAGCAGAGGGCGCAGTTCTCATTACCACCAGACTCCCTACCTAGATGGTATAATTCCTTCCAAGCTGTAGTTTAAAAAGACGTAACTTTAGAAGGTTACTTTAACATGTGGCCAGTTTAGTCAAAGAAACTCTTAGCAGTCAGGCCAAACCAGTGGACCAATGGAAACCCTTGCTTTTCTTCTGTACGATCCTAACATACGCTGTGTGCTGTATCTTTGAATATTGCTAACTGAAACACTGCATGATAGAATCCTGTTTTTAATTCATTGTTTAGTGTATCGTTTCACATTAAAAAGGTTGCTTAAATTTCCAGTGCTTTATGTATGGTCCTTAGCCACTAAACACAGCAGCCCTTGCAATGTATCACGATACACAGTCACGTTAAAATCAGAGCAAAATGAATTTTAATTGGTGTTGCCATGGTTTCATCAAGAGGTCCGTCTCAGCAGCGACAGAGATCTCTGGCAGTATTGTAGTACATACCGTTACCTAAACGTATTTTCATCTGATTAAACAAGAACTTTCTTGGGTACGGCAGCAAGCTGACACAATACCGCTGAAAGGGAAATCTATCATCACTTTTCTAAGGTCACATCTTAGTATATTATTCCCTTGATAACCAGCAATGTATCAAGCCAACTGCAATAATCCACAGAACATCGCTTAAAGCTCTAAGCAGGAATCGCTTATTATGCTACACCAGGAAAAAACAGAAAGGCAGGAGTGAGCACTTCGTGTTTTGCAGAAATTGTATGTGCTTCTGTGTCATTTTGCCATTACATTGTTAGTCCATATAACCTTTGTATTAAATACACTTCCTGCAACTTGGAATTAAAATAAAGTTGCCTGACTGATGGGCCTTTTTGAAAACTTAAACTGATGGACTGACTGGCAAAGTGGAACTTGGCTGTGCCCAGGGTGTGGACCCAAAATGCTACCTCATCACCCTGGTAGTACAGCTACATTATTGGTTTGGATACTTACTATCAGGTGCCACTCTGTTCTGTTCTGGCCCCTTCACTACATGGATAGGCAAACCAATTAGAGGACACACTCTGCAACAAGCTCATCCCTATTATAAACGGCTATGGGAAGGGGTCACAACTGGAAAGATGTACAGATATTTCCTACTGTACTGCCAGGGGTGAGGATTCAGGGCCTCAAATTAGGTTCAGACAAAGTTAGGGGGATAAATTTTAGATTAAAGGGTGTGTTTGCTGTAGTATAGGGCTCCCTCCCCCAGCCCCAACCGCCATATTAATTTTTGCAGAAACTACCCTGATCATTACTTACCTTACCTCTCTCCTTTGACGTACTGTCCTCTGCTTGCATGAAACTGCAAGCAGGGGGCCAGACTGGCAGCCGCATCCGTGATTGGCCAAGAGGCAGCCAATCACGGACGCAGCTTACAGCTGCACAGAACGTCGGGGGAAAGAGGTAATGTAAGTACAGTTCGGGGGAGTTTCTGCTAAAAGTAATATGGCGGTTGAGGCTGGGGGAGCCCTACACTACAGAAAAGGGGTTACACACTAGGGGGAGTGAGCGCAAAATGAGAGGGAGGGGGGGGCTGCAGTGCGAATGGCAAATTTTTCCCGGAGCAGAGACAGGAGGCAGAGTCCTTATATGGCTCCTGTAAGCCAGTTTTTGGGACTTTGAAGGGACATAGCAGGGCAGCCATTTGGAGCTGGGATGTAAGGTAAGGATTTTTATGCACTACAGATTGGGGCCAGTAGTAGGTTAAATTGTAGTTTTGGGGTGGACATGCCCTTTAAGTGCAATAACTTCTATTATATATTAATAAGAAAACTTTAATATTATAGGTCAGGCAAATCTTACAGTATTTATACTAAGGCAAACGACCAAATATAAACACCAAACAAAGAGAAATAATTCCAATACCCTTACCAACTGGAACTAATAAATTGCTGACGTATTGCAATCCTTCTTTGGACTCCATGCACCGTGATTGTAATACTGATACTGTATGGCCACAGTTGGAATTTAGTGACTGCAGCCGTAAATTAAAAGTACATGTGTAAACTACCTATAAGGATTCCAATGTACACCAGTATGGTACATGTGGTGTATGAACAAACACTGGTATAAACCCACGGTACTGGTATTAACTTTAAGGGCCAGAGAAACACACAATTCCTGTGCGATTGCGTATAAAAATGGTGATTGCGTATCGCACCGAAAATGCGCATTTTAGAAAAAAATCTCATGCGCAAACACGAGCACAAACGCACAAAAATCGTGCAAGTGTTGCATAGCCCTAAATCAAAGGTTCTATGCAATAGAAATACTGTACATACAAGGAATTTCATTTTAGCATGTAGTTTAGCCTTTAATACGGTATATTTGCTTCAGCCGTGTGGCAGGTTAGGGATACTGGGATACTGTTAGGGATACTGTTTGGGTCAATTCAAATCTCAGTGTGACCCAAATCAGTCCAAAACGCAAAGTTTTTCCTGCTAACACCCCAATTGCTTTGATGTTAGATACCTGTACAGAAAACAGAGTATGACATTTCATCAGAAGGAAAGTTACATTTCATGTCTCAGCATAATTGGTAAAACTATTACTGTAGCTGACTCTGAGACCTTGAACATTTTAACCATTACAATGATGTATCTCAGGCATTCTGTGATATTTACCTGCCTGATTGCAAGTTTACATTTGAAATGGAATAAGAACATCCTAAATGATTACTAGCAATCCAGTATTGCTTCGGGACTCTTCCGGTAACATCTGTAGGGTACAGGGGAACCAGTCCTCCAAATATAAGGTCAATCGGTATTAAATTCCATCCTGGACAAATCAATTATATTTACCAAAACAAAATATTTGCCATAGTTGAAATCTCTACATTTATTAGTGATTACCGAGTGGAAAATATTTGGTTGGCTCTTCATTCCAATCAAAATAAAGGGATAACATGCAATCTAAACATACAATTAAACACCTCACACATCATGAATCACGTTCAGCATTACAGGAGGAATATGCTTGTGAAGGTTCTCATTCATCCAGGTCATGGTATATCTGTTGTATTCAATTAGACCAACTGGACTTAAAGGGACTGTCCACCCCTCTTTTCAATTCATATATTGTAGATTGCCCCCCAAAACATAGAGATCATTTTAGTCAAAAGCTTTAAATCAGCTCATAGACAGAGTTATTATACTTACATGCTACCCGCTCCACCACCGCTTCTGGGTTCTCAGTCAATCTCCACTGAGGCTGCTGTGTTCTTTTTATGTTCTTGAGCAGCCGCAATGGAGACTGGTCCGGGAATGGCAGTCAGTGATTGGCCATGACGTCACAGTCAGGGCCGACACTGACTGCCTTTCCCGGAAGTGCAGAGCCACGGTGGTGGAGCGAGGAGGAGCATGTAAGTATATTAGCTTCGTGTTGGAGCAGATTTAAAGCTTTTGGCCAAAATGAACTTTAGGTTTTGGGGGGTAATCTACAATATATGTATTTTTAAAGAATGGGGTGGACATTCCCTTTAAAGTTTAGTTATTGAAGACATTTCACTAGTCATCTGACTGGATCTCTCAATTCAGAATGACTTGTACAAGAATCTGTGGCAATTATGTACCCTGGAAAGTCCCAATTAGCATATCACAGCCAGGTGTTAGGGACTGTCTAAATGCAAGGTGTGATTGCATTGAGGCTAAGGGGTGTTATCGAAATTGCCCATGGTAAGGTGTCAAAACTGCATTGGAAGACATACATGGAAGACAGTTGGTGTCGAACCAACAGATATTTGCCAACAGATTCTTGTACAAGACATTCTGAATTGAGAAACCCAGTCGGATGACTAGCGAAACCTCCTCAAGAACTAAACTAGCGAAACCTCCTCAAGAACTAAAAGTCCAGCTGATCTAACTGAATACAACAGATATACCATGGCCTGGATGAATGAATATTACAGATATACCGTGACCTGGATGAATGAATATTACAGATATACCATGACCTGGATGAATGAATACAACAGATATACCATGACCTGGATGAATGAATATTACAGATATACCATGACCTGGATGGATGAATATTACAGATATACCATGACCTGGATGGATGAATATTACAGATATACCATGACCTGGATGGATGAATATTACAGATATACCATGACCTGGAGGAATGAATATTACAGATATACCATGACCTGGATGAATGATATTACAGATACCATGACCTGGATGAATGAATATTACAATATACATGACCTGGATGAATGAATATTACAGATATACCCATGACCTGGATGATGAATGAAATACATATACCATGACTGGATGAATGAATATTAAAGTATACCATGACCTGGATGAATGAATATTTCAGATATCATGACCTGGATGATGAATATTACAGATATACCATGACCTGGATGGAATGAATTACATATATACCATGACCTGGATGAATGAATATTACAGATATACCATGGCCTGGATGATGAATATTACAGAATACCATGGCCTGGATGGATGAATATTACAGATATACCATGACCTGGTGAATGATATTACAGTATACCATGACCAGGGTGAATGAATTACAGATATACCAGACCTGGATGAATGAATATTACAGATACCATGGCCTGGATGAATGAATATTAAGATATACCATGGGCCTGGATGAAGAATATTACAGATATAACCATGGCCTGGATGAATGAATATTACCGATATACCATGACCTGGATGGATGAATATACAGATTAACCAAACCTGGATGAATGAATATTACAGATATACCATGACCGGTGTGATGAATATTACAGTATACCATGACCTGGATGAATGATATTACAGATATCCATGGCCTGGATGAATGAATATTACAGATATACCAGACTGGCTGGATGAAGATATTACAGATATACCATGACCTGGATGAATGATATTACAGATATACCATGGACTGGATGAATGAATATACAGATATACCATGGCCTGGATGAATGAATATTACAGATATACCATGGCCTGGATGAAGAATATTACAGATATACCATGACCTGGATGATGAATATTACAGATATACTGACTGGATGAATGAATATTACAGATATATCATGACCTGGATGAATGAATATTACAGATATACCATGACCTGGATGATGAAATATTACAGATATAACATGACCTGGATGAATGAATATTACAGAATACCATGCCCTGGATGAATGAATATTACAGATATACCATGACCCGGATGAGATATATACAGATATACCATGACCTGGATGAATGAATATTACAGATATACCATGACTGGATGAGGAATGAATATTACAGATATTACCATGACATGGGATGAATATTACAGATTACCATGACTGGATGAAGAATATTACAGATATACCATGACCTGGTGGATGAATATTACAGATATACCATGACCTTGATGAATGAATATTACAGATATACCATGACCTTGATGAATGAATATTACAGATATACCATGACCTGGATGGATGAATATTACAGATATACCATGACCTTGATGAATGAGAACCTTCCCAAGCATATTAACGGACAGTTATATTATTGCAGTTGGAATAGGCATTGTGGTGAGTGTGTAACCGGTGGATGCCAGTGTGTTGTCTGGTTAATTGATTTAAACTTTACACACATCTGTGCAAAGAATCCTCTAGGTCTGTAATATATTATCTAAATTACTCCAAAATGATTGGCTGGCACTAATACTTGGTAGCACTGATACCATTTTCAGTGGTATGCAACACACTGTATCGCAGCTCAATAGTGTGAATGGTGCCCTTTACTACTATGAGCGAGCATTTTGGTGCGATGCTTCCCCAGGAAATCGCACCAAAATGCTCTATAGTGTGAACGAAGCCTTGGGGGGTTTGTATTTTCTGCCTTGTGCCTTGTGTTGGTTTCCTTTGGGTTTCTGGTTCTCTTGACAGTCATAGGAACCTGCTGTATGGTTGTGTGTGTGATGTGGATGGATAAATTAATTGTAAAATTGTGTAATATGTTCCATTCAATAACTGAATTGTACAAACCTTATTGTCCTAGTCATGCTATCCCCAACCGTGAAGAGTTAGGAAAAATTCTGCTTGCGGGATGGTATTGTCCTCCCGAGATCCATCTTCTGAAGCACAGGACGAGCAAGATCCAGGTGACAAGGGCACAGAACCGGAATCAGCCGAGAAGCTGCTGCCACAGGGTGAGAGTCCATCAGACCCTGCTCTGTCCTGACTTTCCCCAGATGCTCGTTCCATCAGAAGCGACTGAAGGGCCCGGATATATTCTACCGCTGACCGCAGGGTCTCTACTTTGCTCATTTTTTTGTTCGGCCCTTGGGCTTGTGGCACGTGCTGCCTAAGTTTGGCAAAGCCCATGTTCACCAGTTTCACCCTATTTCTTTCCCTTTCGTTACGCCTCTCCGAGGTAGACGAGATGCTCAGATTATTCACCGGGGGGTCGCCGCGTCTCTGGCACCTTAGTCTTTGAGGAGATGCTGTTTGGGATCCTCCTTTGGTTGGGGTGTTGACTTGAGTTTCAGAACTTGGCTGCTCCTCCATGATGGAGAAAGAGCAGGGGAACAGGTGCTAACCAGGCACTAGCAGGTTTCTGTATGGAAACCTTCTCTGGCTGTGTCTCCTAGTGGCGGATTTGATCTGCTTTACCTTTCTCTGTCTTTGAGTTCTATCCTGGAATGAGGCAGGATCTTTATAAAACAAGTGGTAACTCCCCTTATGTCAGCCGGTTATAACATGTCTCTTAATTCTTTAGAACTTCCTTGTGGATTGGGCATTCACTCACAGCCAGATACCAACCCCCCTCCCACCAGCCATTTAACATTCTGCTTTCACTTGGGAATTCAGTTCCCTTGTGGCTCTCTGAGCCCTCCCTCTGCTATGTGGGGATAAAAGAAAAGTTTTTGTCACTTTGATAACCAGAAGGAAAACTTTTTATTCTAGCCTTTCTATTTGTACATCTGAAAGGTATCCATCCCACGGCCCTCTAAATGTTTGTAAACTACGACTCCCAGCATTCCCAGGTTGCAGTGTTCATACAGGGAATGCTGGGAGTTGTAGTTTGACAACATCTGGAGGGCCTCAGGTTGGACATTCCGGATCTCCTTCCAACCCTCCAAGTATAGTTATGTTATAATGCGAAAGGGGAACTAAACCCTAAAAACACCTCCCCCATATCTATAATTATATATTAAACGGGAGCAAGTATTTCTACCCCCTGCTTAGCCTTAATTAACAGGTAACTGACTTTCACCGTCGGCCTCACAATCGTTTGGGAATTCCTGAAAATTCCCCTAGTCTGTGGTCGTCTCCCTGTATTTAGAAGTATAGGGATTTGGCCACAGCTGGGGGGGGAAATCTGCAGTCCCGAGCATTCTCCCTATGCTTTACAGATGAAATGACATAGTTAACATGTCACATACAAGGGTAATGCAGCTGTGTCTTACCTCCCGTTCTTCAATAAAACAATCAGGAACCAGGAGAGAAGGTTAAGAACTTACCCGCTCGCTCGCTCCCCTGGCACGTAGTCTGACAGTTCCCAATGGACTCTGTCTTCTATGCGCATGCGCAAACCAGGAGCATAGAAGACAGAGTCTGCTGGGACCTGTCAGACTACGCGAAAGGGGAGTGAGCGATCGGTAAGTTCTTTACCTTCTCTCCTGATTGTTTTATAGAAGAACTGAAGGGAAGACACAGCTCCTTTTCCTCCCGTTCTTCAATAAAACTAAATGGCAAAAATTTGTAAATAAGAGTGGAGACACCTTTTAATGTCCCTATTCCTTCTCACTAAGCTCCATCACAGTGCAGTAGGTACAGTAATTAATAATGTATATAAACCCAGTCTCAGCAATCGTCTCAGGCAGCTGCAGGGTTAACGTTGATAGTTTGCTATGCAGCTGTCAATCACAGAGCGGACTGGATACATTTTTGAAACAATAATGTTTCTCACTCACAGGTTAATTAACAATGTATCATTCCATGTAACAATCTATGGAAATGGAACAGCAGACAGGACTAAGCTGGCAGAACGGGGGGGGGCAGGGGTTCCAGGCACCAGAAATCCCCCCTAACCACGCCCTGCTTGGGACTGTGAGTCACTCTTTGGTAAATGACAGTAAAGCCCCAGAGGATTTCACAATATCGTTCACACTTGCTGCGTTGAATTCCGTTCCATTACAGTCCATTAAAAAAACCACGCTGCTGCACACATTTCTGTCCATCAAAACGCACGAAAACGTGGTACAACAGATAACAACGCACGTGTTCGAATTTCTGTCCATTTTTCACAAAGGATGGCTGGGAGTTCCTGTGATGTCATTTCCGGTCCGTGGGCAATAGGAAACAGAATAGCGAAATCACCAGAAAATCGCAAGATCTCTCTCTACAACACTATTTGCTGCCTCTCCTGAAACTCCCACACAAGTCTTCTTTTGGCCTCTTTAAATTTGAAAAATGTGGTAAAAATGCGTTAAAATGCAACAGACAAAGTTCTGGAGACAAAGTCAAGCATAACAAAGTTTCCATTTTCTTTCCCACCACTGATGTTAAGCTGGGTACACACTATAAAATCATTCATCCCGACTGACTGAGATTTCAGTGTTTTGGTCGGTCAGGCTGAATAATTGTAGACTTTCAGGCCTCCGCTGCAACCGACTGTCGACCGTTCGTTCATCCGAATCATAAAAATGCATGATCGGACGTGTCAGAAAACCACGGGTGATCATGCGGCCCTCTATGGTCACGGCAAATTGTCCTTTAAAAGCAGCCCACTTCTGTTCAGTATCCTTACCTATCAACAAGTCAATGAATGCCTCAGGGGGGAAGGGTAGATACGTCCCCCCGAAACGTTGGATTGCTTTACGTCTGAATAAACTATGTGGGTTCTTCCCTTTTGTCACCTGCGTTCTGGTTCCTCTTTCTGTTCTCAGGGTTATTAGATATCACCAGATCCAACAACTTCCTTCCTAGTAAGAACAAAATTCTCATATAGCAAATTTTAAGAAATTGATACCTTTTGAGGCGCTGGCAGTTCCCTTACTCCAGTCTATGTCAGGGTAATTGAAATCCCCCATGACCAGAACATGCCCCATACCAGCAGCCTTCACCAACTGCATATGGAGGTTAATTTCCACCTACTCACTGGCATTTGGTGGCTTATAACAAACACCTGCAATTAATTGCCTTCTGTACACAGCTCTACCCATATTGTCTCTGCCATATTGTTTATACCCCCATCTATTCCATCTTTTAGATTTGGCTTCAATTCTTGTTTAACATACATACATACTCCTCCTCCTTTTTTATTTACTCTTTTCTTATCCTTCCAAATGTACCCCAGTCATGGGAATGCTGTAGATGTAATATTGTTATTACAGTTTATTCCTAGTATCTCTAGTTTGATCCTTGTCATAGTCTTTAGAAAGAGAAATCGTTTGGTTCTCTTGCATTTACCCTTCTATACCGACCCTTATTTCTTCACTTAGTCCCAGAAATAGATTTGCATTGGGGTTGGTATATTACACATACAACATTAACAAAGTGTCAGTTATTCTATTGTTAAACTCAGCAGTCAGCACTAGAGATGGCCGAACTTCCTGAAGTTCCTGAAGTGAATGGGAGGAAATAGTTCTAGAAGTTTGGATTAATTGATGGTAACTTACTGTAAATGGTCTGGGGAACACATACATATCACCAAAACTTCTTTAAACACTACCTTTCCCCTTGATCTGGCAATTGTTGGCTTTTCGCTTGCTACTTTCATGGGTTATCGCCAATTCGAGGGTGACTGAACAATAAATTCGGGGGTTACGGAAAAATCTAACAATACATTCAAGGGTAACCAAATTCAGAGGATACATTCGAGAGTTACTGAAAATCGAGCATTACATTCGAGGGTTACCGAACTTGAACAATACATTTCAAGGATTTTTAAATGATACATTTGAGGGTTAACACCGAAATGGAACATTCGTGGGATATGGCGAAAACCACACATTCGACAGTTAGCAGCAAAACAGGACATTCAAAGATTATGGGTGACATCGAGGGTTAGCATATGTAATTATCATAAATATGTCCATGAGTTCGGAATACTGAACTAGTTTGTAGTTCGGAATGTTCTAATAGTTTGAGTTTGTACGAACTATTAAAGATTGTGTCAAACTCAGGTTCGGTTTTCGGTTCTAAGTCCATGTCTACTCAGCACAGATGTCATATAAATGTCATAATAAATTAACAATTCCAGATTAACAAGCATTGTTGCCAAACAATGTCTTTGATGAAAGAATCTAAACATAAGTCAATGATATGCTCATTTGTAGGTCTCGCAGAGTGCAAGTCCCGGACCTTGGGAGGAGGCTTTTTTATCGTCTGTTTTCTTAACACCTAAAATTGTCCATCAAATCCAGTGTTGCTGCAAGGGGGACTCTCAGCCAATCAAAGACTCAACTGCAGGTTCGGCCCCTAATGCTACTCCGTTCCTGGAAGTAGCATTAGAGGCAGAGGCCGAGGGAACAAAAGTTGGTAAGTAAGTTTCTGGGCACTTTTTAAATATTTGAACATGGTGGTTCAGGTTGGGAGAGGGGTCCCTACACTACAGAAGAAAGTTGATTTTGGGGTGGATAAGCCCTGTAAGCATGAGATACCGATCCGCCATTGAGGTGAATTATTAGGGGTAGTGGTGTCTTGGGCAGGATTTCGATCTATTTAATGGGTGCAGTGCTCATTACCCTTAGGCAGATCTACCTGTGTTGATCTAAGCATACGACTGTTGGCCGAACGGGCATTTGTTGATCGTTCAGCACAAAGGTAAGTGTGTACGAAGCTTAACCATTTGCTTCTGTTTTGTCTTCACATTACGCTGTACTTACATATGGTCCAATGGTTTCATTTTAAAGTTATATTTCAACCCTGCATTATATTAGACATTTCAAATAAATGAAACGTGCATAGCGAATATCGATTAGAACCAACTTGGGTTATTTTATTTTCTCAGTACATGGGACCTTTAACCTGTTTAATTAGTGTCCCTCTCCAGCACTCTACCGTGCCTATAGTTCCCTGTTGCTAAAGGGGCATTGAGAGCTGAAAGAGCTAACAGCTGGAGATCCGCCTCTTGCAAAGACTTGCAGCCTAATTCTTATAATGAAGACGGTCACAGAGCTTTGTTCAAAGTGCCAGCACCAGGCTGATACATGGCGCTTCCCCTGTGTGATGCAATTTTTCAAATACGCTTCATTTATCGCTTTATACGGAAGCCACTTCTCGGAGAAAAGAAGATTTGGGTTTGAATTAATAGGATCGTCTTTTTGGTCATCCCCTTCCTTCTGCTCAGACTGCGAACATACAAGAGGGAATTTAGAGTTGACAAATAGTAGAATGCAAGAGCACTTTGGCCATTGTGGCTGTGAAGAAGCTTGAATGCACAAGACTACTTCATCATTTCTACATAAAGGGGCCAACGTGTACCTACTTACAATCTGTTTTCCAGCAAGATTTACATATGGCGGCGGCTGGGAATGCAACAAACTGTCCAGATGCGCTAAAGTGTTTCCACGTCCCTGTGGCCATAGAGAAAAGAAGAGAGTCATGTCCCATCTAACTAAACTAACACTTGCATTGGAATTCAGCTAGAAATAGTCATGCCGCTATGGCCTTCTAACTATATATATATAGAGGCAAATACCTAGGTCTAAGGCTAGGAACATACAAGAAAATATTTCAGGCCAACAGACCGTATCACTGTATTTCTGACGTTAGGCCTGAAATGTCGTTTTTTTCCCCATAACTGATGTTGGTCGCTCTTTAGTCCAGATTAGATAAATGGATGTTCGGACATGTTGGTAAATGAAGGTCGCAAATAAACCGCATGATCAATAACGGTGAACTATTGGCCAATGGCCAGTTCATAGCGCAAAGGGTCGACCAGGCCAAAAACATGCCCATGGCTTACTTCGATCTCACACTAATTAAGCAATAACAGGTGCAAATGTATTTTTGTGCTAGTATCCTTCATACAGCCTACTGCTGATTGATGAAGATTAAAGGGCAATTATTCTACAGAATAATATTTAACAAACTATGGGGGAACGGGCGCATCTCACCTTCCTGCAATCCCGCGTACAGTAAATCCCTTTGTGAAATTCACTACATTGCGGTCAGGCCATTCCATAGGCGTTTACTGCATTTCCCTGTATATTTACCTGGAAGGTAGGAAAGAGTATGTGCTATTGTTATTAGCCAGCAGAGCAAAGGCGCTCTGCTATAAAGCTAATTATGATGCACACATTTCCATCTGGTTTCCTGCCCATCAAGTTCTCGGCAATCTGCTAATTATGATAACTTTGGCACCAAGCCTATGTTTTCCCCATATGTTACAAATGTAAGAAATTACACAGAGACAAAAATGACAGATTCTATAACTGTCATTAATGTGTTTATTGATGTTATAATCCAATTTTAGTGCCATTTTTAATAAGGGCTGAAAGAGCCGAATTACTGTTCTTTCTTTATGGTCATGGTATATCTGTTGTATTCAATTAGATCAACTGGACTAAAGTTTAGTTCTTGAAGATGTTTCGCTAGTCATCCGACTGGCTTTCTCAATTCAGAATGACTTGTACAAGAATCTGTTGGTACATAAGTGCCACAGATTCTTGTACAAGTCATTCTGAATTGAGAAAGCCAGTCGGATGACTAGCGAAACATCTTCAAGAACTACATTTCAAGTCCAGTTGATCTAATTGAATAGAACAGATTTGTTCTTTCTTTATTTTTCTTCATTTCCTTCATCTTCTCTTTTTATCTATATATAACATAACCGACAGTACAGACGAATAGTACAGACGAATGGGACATATTGAAGGAACTTACCTTTTTTTAAACCAATACTTGAATGGCCTCTCCATTCAGCTGTGTTATAAAAGTAATCAACGATGATTACCTCTTTTGATTACTTTTCCCTGTGTTGCCGACAGACGTAATCAGCCCTGATTACATCGGATCAGAGGGTATTTAACTCTTGAAATCTAAGTTCAAAATAAAAGTTGTAAAGTTACAAAAAAACCCAAACAAAACACAATAATAAAAATACATTTTTACTCAAAGCAAAGTTTGAAATTTGCATGCGCTCTTTCATTCCAATATAAATTGTGTTTGGTTTTAAACCTCACAGTACGTATATTAATAGAGCTTTGTGCAGTCATGGCATGTTGCCTTTCAAAGTTTTGATTGCAGTCAGTGGCGTAACTACCAAGCCCGCAGGGCCCGAAAAGGCAGGGGAGCCCAGTAACTAACTTAATGGGAATGTCCACCCTTAAAACAAAAAACTGGTAAGATGTCAATGATCTGCCCACAACTGCTATTTTTAACCGGGTTATCTGCCTCCTCCCTGTGCTCAATGAGCTTTTTATAAGCTTGAGCATGTGCAGAGGAGGCCGCAAGTCAGGTGAAACAGCAGTCAATCAGTGTCAGCAGTCACAGCCTTGATTGACTGGCCAGCTTATTATGACAATAATTATTCTTAAAAATCTGGTTAGTAATGCAGGTAATAAAGTGCAAAATATATCAGTTGGGGTTGGGAACATGTCACTGACAACTGACCAGTAAACATGCCCTTTAAACATATTAGACACTAGGTAATCAAGAGGTTGTCTAGTGTGGCTAAATATTCTATGGTGTCTATCTCTGTGGTGTGTCCGCTTGCACACCTATTTATCCAACAGGAATCACAACTACAGCAGAGGGACACCGACAAATCTCAGTTTACATTTCAATTTAAATTTTTTGCTGCTTCAACACAACATGTTTCGAGCGTTCAAGCGCTCTTTTTTCACTTGAAAAAGAGCGCTTGAACGCTTGAAACATGTTGTGTTGAAGCAGCAATAAATTTAAATTGAAATGCATATTAGACACTAACCTGAGGCATTTAGGGGGTTATTTAATAAAAGTTCTTATCTTTTAAAATGGTGCTAATTTTGCCCCAACCAATCAGATGTTAGCTTTCAAATGTTACACAAGTTCTGATTGGTTGGGGCAAAATTAGCACCATTTTAAAAGATAAGAACGTTTATTGAATAACCCCATTAGCGTATAAAGAGATTGTAGCTACTCACACTTCATTCTTCCTTAAGTGGCAAAGTGCAACAAATATAGAAAAAATGTCGGAGAGCCGCAAGCAGGAATTATACTGCGAAAGAACCTTTATTTTGTGCACTGAAGTAACATGTTTCGTTGCTGCGTACTCCTTTATGTTTAAAAATTGTCACTCACTAAAGATGCTAATAAAGTGAAATGCTAAATAGCTAAAGGTTTAGATAAAACATGGAGGACACCAGTGAGCTACTCAGTCAACACCACCAATCCATTTCTGCCTGAATCCATCAACAGTTTAATAATGCACAGCCAACTAAAAATGATAAATCACAGGACACACACATAGATCTCTCCAGTAATGAGCTTTGCTTCTGGGACCACACCCGGTGCTAATTGGCAAATAAGATCATTAAATTTAGCCCTTTTCCTTGGTACATGCTCCCAATATCACCAGCAAACAGTAGCACAAAAGTGAAGCTAATTTAATAAGTTCCACTTGTTTCTTCCAGGGCAGCAGATCCTATTCATAGGAACATTTTTGGGGCTGAAAGGATGAGATTCCCGTGGCGGTAACTGCAGAAACAGTCTCGGTGAGTGAGAGTCTATTGTTCAGTTGACAAGAAAAGAACAACTGCCCGGCTCTGGCTGTATTTGTACCATAAAAGGCCCATCTAGAGGATCTAAATTCTATGGAACATGGGGGATATCGCTACACAGAGTTCTATAATGTTCATTCTGATCTGTATGTTTACTCCACAGAAAGTAAAATAAAAGCAGCAGAAATATATTTATTCCAATTTTAATGTTTATTTCTGGACTTGCTGGGATTTCCTATAGGGCCAATAGAACACCGGAGACAAAGCCACTAGTCTAATACATTATCAGTTGAGTTCCTGTTTCTTTTGACTACCAATGATCATAGGAAAGTAATTAAAGAGGAACTAAACCCAAACTATTACATCTTGGGTAAGATAAAGGATTGGCATAAAGGTGGTCATAGATGTAGCAATATTATTGGCTGATACCTAATTTCGGATGATCAATGCTCCGCGTATTGTGTTCTCCCAATTTCTTTATCGGGATGTGCGATTGGATAATAACTGAATACAGTTATATTTTGTGAATATTTGGAGAATTACTTTTAATGACCATAATCTGCCCACCCAGTGGTTTGTCTGTGTATAAATAAATGGTTCCAATAATGGACTCCTTATTGTTATGGCTCACAAGCATTTCGGACAGCAATCCCGAGCTTCCACCTTTCACCATTAAAACCTTATTGTGTGGCTTTGGAAAATTGTCTGTCTGCCACCTGCCCTGATCCTAGCCTGTGACCTGACTACACCTGTCTGCCACCTGCCCTGATCCTAGCCTGTGACCCGACTACACCTGTCTGCTGTCTGCCCTGATCCTAGCCTGTGACCTGACTACACCTGTCTGCCACCTGCCTTGATCCTAACCTGTGACCCAACTACACCTGTCTGCTGCCTGCCTTAATCCTAGCCTGTGACCCGACTACACCTGTCTGCTGCCTGCCCATATCCTAACCTGTGACCCAACTACACCTGTCTGCCACCTGCCCTGATCCTAACCTGTGACCCAACTACACCTGTCTGCCACCTGCCCTGATCCTAACCTGTGACCCAACTACACCTGTCTGCTGCCTGCCCTAATCCTAACCTGTGACCCGACTACACCTGTCTGCTGCCTGCCCTGATCCTAACCTGTGACCCAACTACACCTGTCTGCTGCCTGCCCTAATCCTAGCCTATGATCCGACTACACCTGTCTGCTTGTTTTCCTTCTGGGGCCCCAACCTGGTATTCCCAAGCAGGGTAACATCCTCACTCTCAGAGGCTCTGGAGAAAGCCTTGGGGTACCCCTGAGAGGGAATCGTTGACTAGCTCCTGATACCTTAACACTAATAGTGTCTGTTACGATCTCAGTCCCTGGGTTGATTTAGTTTATAAGTTAATATTAGGAACATTCCAAACAAGTGGTGCATTCTGGGAAAGAGAACCATTACAGAACCTGAATTGTCAGCTCACAGCGAAGCATTGAAAGATTATGTAATATAGATAAATGATTTAAATAATAATGAGTGTTTTACAATGAGTTTTCCCTTTAACATATTTTTAAAATGATATGTACATGGGAATATCAGGCATGAGAGTAAAGCCTAGTACACAGACACAGTGAGTGACAAACAGCAGTTCTGGGTGACAATCACACGTTTGGCTGCCCTGATTGGGTGTCAGTGGTTGATTTGATAGAACGGACCACCAATAATGGGCAGTTCGTTTGGCCTCTAGACCAGGGATCTGTGTATCACTGCAACTCATTCCCTGGCTCCCTTCTGCTGTTGTAGATAGACTGTAGTAGAATGCTGGGAGTTGTGGTTTTCCAACATCTGAAGGTCCACAATAAACCAGGATCCAAAATGGTGCGACAGGTAACGTGACCTCTGTAACTCAACTAAGGGCAGGTACACAAGGGTAGATTTTACTAGAGATCAATAAACCAATTGGTAATCTGCTAGTCGGCCCAAGAAAAGTGGAAATTGGTATGATTGGTGTGTGGTCAATCACATGGTCTTCAATAGGACAAAATGAATCAACTTGTCCCATCCCACCAATATTTCAAGCTGTGCACATTGCCTAAAGGTGGCCATACATGTGATTTCCATTGCAATGTGCAGACAGATCATATTGGTATATGTGGACCTACGGGCTTCACCTAACATCGCTGATGTGTATGTCCACCTTTAGAGGGAATAGTGTAGGGCTTCCCTGCCAGTATGTCAGTTTGCATTCTTGGGGCATTTTCTGGTTTCTTGCCCCCAACGCTGTCAGTTGAGCTTCTTCTTGCTGCTTTTAGCTCTTCAGTATTTCACTTTTTCCTTTATGTTTAGCAAGGTTAGTGGAAACTCCAGTACAATCCACTGTCACACAAGAGGCGTCATTGGAAAGCATTGGGCTCCATATTATGTAATAGTACTCAATGCACGGTTGCTGTGGTACAGGTGAATGTATCCTGTCACTTTTGGTTTCTCATTTACTTCTTACCCCCATGTCTAGCAAACCTAAAGACTTTAGGCAAGAATATCCATTAAAGGGACAATGCAAACTTTTGTCTTTTGCTATTGGAATTAGAACCAATGTCTGACACTGCCCCTCCCAGAACATTCCTGCCCCAATAGAGATGTGCTGTGGAAATCATCTCTTTATTCTGCCTTTCAAATGCACGGGTCCTGCAGGAAAAGGCTTCCTGGGTGTTGGAATTCCGGGGAGAAACAAAAGCTATTCTTCCACTGGAAGGAGGAAATTAGGAATGACGTGAATAAAATCGAATTACTGAACAATGGTAGAAATGGGTTAACCAACGACTCACTTGGTTAACCAACGACCACATCATCTCAATATAAAACAATTCAAGGCTTTTTTTTAATATTCCTACGAAGCTCAACGTTCTGAAATCATATGCAGGCAAAATAACAATGTCTCTCCCTCTATTACCGGTACAATTATCCCCAGATATAATGTGACATAATCAGAGCTGTAATTACCAAACTTGTATGTACCAGTGACACTGTTGGCAAACTTGTATGTACCAGTGACACTGTTGGCAAACTTGTATGTACTCAGTACACACTGTTGGCAACGCTGTGTATGTACCAGTGACACTGTGGCAAACTTGTAGTGCCAGTGACACGTGTTGGCAAACTTGTATGTTACCAGTACACTGTTGGCAAACTTTATGTGCCCAGTGGACCACTGTTGGCAAACTTGTATGGTGCCAGTGACACTGTTTGGCAACTTGTATGTGCCAGTGACACTGTGGCAAACTTTGTGTATGTGGTCACAGTTGACACTGTTGGACAACCTTGTCTATGTGCCAGTGTACACTGTTGGCAAACTTCTATGTGCCGTGACATGTTGGCAAACTTGTATGTACCAGTGACACTGGTTGGCAAACTTTTATGTACCAGTCACACTGTGGGCAAACTTGTATGTAGCAGTCCACTGTGGGCATAACTTGTATGTGCCAGTGACACTGTGGCAAACTTGTGTACCGTGACACGTTGGCAACTTGTAGTACCAGTCACACTGTTGCAAAACTTGTATGTACCAGTGACACTGTTGGCAAACTGTATGTGCCAGTGACCACACTTGTATGTGCCAAACGTTGCAACTTTATGTGCCAGTGAGACTGTTGGCAAACTTTATGTCCAGTGACACTGTTTGACAAAACTTGTATGTGAACCAGTGTGACACTGTTTGGCAACACTGTAGTGTGCCAGTGACACTGTTGCAAACTTCTTGCCAGTGCCACTGTTGGCAAATTCTATGTGCCAGTGACACTGTTGGCAAACTTGTATGTACCAGTGACACTGTTGGCAAACTTTTTATGCTACCCAGTCATCACTTTGTGGCAAACTTGTATGTGCCAGTGACAACTGTTGGCAACTTGGTACATTGCCAGTTACACTGTTGGACAACTTGTATGTGCCATGAATGTTGCAAACTTGTATGTGCCAGTCACACTGTTGCAAACTTGTATGTACCAGTCACAACTGTGGGCAAATTGTATGTACCAGTCCACACTATTGGCAAATTTGTATGTACCAGTCACACTGTGGGCCATTTGTATCATCAGCTTTCGTTAGATTGATCATTTCAAGGCTTGACCAATAACCCCCTTTAAGTCAGAAGTTGAAGGGAGCATCACTTGTCTGCGCTCCAGTACCTAGGTACAATTCTACATATAAAAATACTCCTATAATTTCTAGTCGTCTTACCCACTCCTTGCCCTCGGGGTTTAAGCTACCATGCATGTGGGCCGTGGTCTTCTTCTGCCAGGGTGCACAGCTCACCCCATGGGCAGCACGTGCTATTGGCTAGCATTGAGACATTGCAGCACTGAGGTCCTGAGTTCACTTCACCCTTGGACATATCTCAGGAGCTTGTATGTTCTCCTGGTGCTTGCGTGGGTTTCCTCCGGGCACTCCGGTTTCCCCCACAATCATAAACATACTGATAGTTTGTATGTGCAAAATAAATGTGCTTAAGATGTAAGCTCTTCGGGCAGGGCCTAGATGTAATGTATACATGTATTGTAAAGCACTACAAAGATGTTTAGCTCTAATAAATAACATCCCAAATAATACATAACCTATCACACTTATGAACCGTAGTTAACCTTACACTTGGAATGTGCTCACATAACCCTAATCCCCACAACTAAGAGAACTTCACCTACCGATGAGAGCCATGATCTTTCTTTAATGTGTCGGTTCTATCTGAGTAGATACCTCAGTTTTCATCAGACACTAGGGTAATGGCAGCCTCTCTGTTCTGTACTTCTCTCATGTTGGATTAAAGTCATTTTTGTTCAGGGGAATTTATATTTACCAGTCACTGTGTTGGCATCTTATACCGTTTACTGAGCTCTTATACCAGTCCACTGTGGGCAAACTTGTATTTACCAGTCCCACTTTGGGCAAACTTGTTTGTAGCATCAAACTGTGGGCAAACTTGTATGTAGCATCACACTGTGGCAAACTTGTATGTACTAGTCCCTACTGTGGGCAAACTTGTATGTAGCAGTACAAACTGTGGCAAACTTGTATGTGCAGTCCACACTTTGGGAAAACTGTATGTGCCAGTCACACTGTGGGCAAACTTGTATTGAGCAGTCAACTTTGGGCAAACTTGTATGTCGCAGTCAACTTGGGCAAACTGAGTGCCAGTCACACTTGGCAAACTGTATGGACCAGTCACACTGTGGCAAACTTGTATGTGCCCGTACACTGGTTAGCAAACTTGTATTACCAGTCAACCTGTGGGCAAATTTGTCATGTGCCAGTCACACTGTTGCAAAATGTATGTCCCAGTCACTGTGGGCAAACTTGTATGTACCATCATAACTTTTGTATCCCAGTCACACTGTGGTGCAACTTGTATATACCAGTCACACTGTGGGCACATTTGTAGGTACCATTCACACTGTGGGCCATTTGTAATGTCCCGAGTCATACTGTCTTCAACGTCCACTGTGGGCAAACTTTGTATATACCAGTCACACTGTGGGCAAACTTTTAGGTACCATTCACACTGTGGGCCAATTTGTATGTCCCGTCATACTATATGCAACCAGTAACACGTGGGCATTATACCAGTTATAGTGGGCATCTTATACCAGTCCCACTTTGGGCAAACTTGTATGTAGCAGTCAAACTGTGGGCGAACTTGTATGTATCAGTCACACTGTGGGCAAACTTGTATGTACTACGTCATACTGTGGGCAAACTGTTTATGTAGCAGTCAAACTGTGGGCAAACTTGTATGTAGCAGTCACACTTTGGGAAAACTGTATGTGCCAGTCACACTGTGGGCACACTTGTAAGTAGCAGTCAACTGTGGTGCAACCTTGTATGTAAGCAGCACACTTTTGGGCAAACGTATGTGCCAGTCACCTGTAGGCAACTTGTATGTACCATGTCACACTGTGGGCAAATTGTATGTGCCAGTAACGACTGTTAGCAAACTTGTATGTACCAGTCACACTGTGGGCAAATTGTATTTGGCCCATTCACACTGTTGGCAACATGTATGTACTAGTCACTGTGCCAAACTTGTATGTACCATCATACTTGTATGCACCAGTCACCTGTGGGCAAACTTGTATATAATTACCATCACAGACCTGTGGGCAACATTTTATAGGTACCATTCACACTGTGGGCCAATTTGTAGTCCCAGTCATACTTTTATGCCCAGTCACATTCTAATGTGCCAGTGGGACACGTGTGTTGGCAACTTGTAATGTCCAGTGGAACACTGTTTTGGCAAACCTTTTATTTCCCAGTCCACACTGTGGGCAACTTGTATGATGCAGTCAGGCAAACTTGTATGTACCAGTCACACTGTGGGCAAACTTGTATGTGCCAGTAACACTGTTAGCAAACTTGTATGTACCAGTCACACTGTGGGCAAATTTGTATGTGCCAGTCACACTGTTGGCAAACATGTATGTACCAGTCACTGTGCGCAAACTTGTAAGTAGCAGTCAACGTTGGGCAAACTTTATGTAGGCAGTCAACCAGGGGCTTTGGGCAAACTGTATGTGCCAGTCGACGGGGCTGTTAGCAAACTTTGTATTACCAGTGACACACTGTTTGTGGCAACTTGTATGTGCCAGTCACACTGTTAGCAAACTTGTATGTTACCATTGCACGGGGACAATTGTGGGCAATTTGTATGTGTCCAGTCACACGCTTTGGCAAACTGGTAATGTACCAGTCCACTGTGGGTAAACATTGTATGTAGCCGGAAAGGAGTCATAGCTTGTTGCACCAGTCACACTGTGGGGCAAACTTGTAATACATAACCAAGTCACACTGGTGGGCAATTTTTAGGTTACCGGGGAGATTCCACTGTTGGGGCCAATTTGTATGTAACCTGAGTCGTTACTTTGTAATGCACCAGTACAGCACTTGTGGGCAATCTTGAATATATACCAGCGACACTGTGGGTCAAATTTTTAGGTATGAAGAAAAGGCACTAAGGGTCGCACGTCCAGAAATTTATAACAATTTATTGTGATCCCACAACGACACACAACGTCACAGACGTTTCGGGGGGATACCCCCTTTCTTTTCCGGTGATAAAATCGGCAACTGTTCTCAGGGAACATTTAAAGACTGTGACCTCCATTTGGTCCGCACCCACCATCTGGGTGAACCAATAGCAGGTGTCCTATGCAATAATACAATTTGGTGTCATACATCTAAATATTAACCTATGTTATTACATCTTAGTGTCACATTGTGTACAATAAAAACATCCTTAAATATACACATTAATATCAGTGATAAAAGAATAAATAAATAAATAAATATATACTCATTCTGTAAGATCCCTGGGTAACCAAGTGGGGTATAAACCGGAATGGTACATGGGTTACTAGCGGCAGCAAACAATCAAGTCTAACGAGTAAGTGTCCATTAAATGCCTCTAACGCGGCAGGTGGGGGGCGAACGTGCCGCGAGTAACATGTTACATGGGTGACCTAGGCGCGAACAAGCTCGAAATACACGAGTGAGATGGTAAAATTGATATTTTCTCGAATGATCCATGTGGATATGTGGACATGTTCCCCGGCAGACCATTCCCAGGTATCCATGCCAGTTCATTAAGTTAATGTATTTCATTAAAACTTTTCGAACTATTTTACTCCCATTGACTTTAAAATGGGTCCCGTTTTCGAACTGTTCCCAATATTCAAAATGTGGACCAAACTTTCTAAAGTTTCGGGCCATCTCTAACAGTTCCCTGTGGGTGAATTTTCTATGTACCAATCTGCTTTTTGGGGGCCTCTGTTTTGGCATATATATTACCCATCTCCTTTGGCATATGTCAGGATTTGCCCGCTACTTTTGGGTCAGCCCCATCTAATTTCAACAGACATGGTTAAGTCAGATACAGATCAAGTAATTTCTTGTAGTAGGCTGGTCAGGTATTTACATTAGCACCCACAATACATCTCAACTACATGGATTTTCAGTATACGCCATACAGGAATTTATAATGAAGCTGTACTGTAGCCCTGGTGGCAATCCTGCCAACATTTCAGCCATAAGTGTCTACTATAAAGGTATTGGTGGCGATGCATCGTCGGTTATGGTAGCAGTTAGTATCTTGATACTAACAAGGAAGTAGACACTTAGCATTTTGCACACTGTCTAGTGTAATAAACTAATGACAAGCTTTAGTCTGTTAATGTTATTGAGCAATTTTCTTGTAATGAATGAGTTAAACTATCTGACAGCGGCGACAGCGCACCGGCTACTGGAACCAACTAGCCCGTCACCCATATGCAAAACCAAGCAACCCGTGCGGCGTTTGGCGTTTTCACAATATTTGCATGACATAATCTGGACCGTTGGGCGCGTGAGATATGGAAGAGACTCCGCTCCCAGCCGGCGCTCTTAGACCTGTGGTGATTAGTCATGTTAGCATTGCCAAAGAATTGGAGGGGCCCCTGCTCCTCATCCAAACAATCACAGATAATGCAGCTTTTTCAACTGCAGCCTTTCACAATGACTAATTCCTTGTTTCATCGCCGGAATGTAAACATTAGAAAATCGACATTTTCTTGACTTAAACAAGTGGGGTTTGTACATGGATCAATGTTTACGTATAAAGAAATAATAATGGTTTTTCCAGTTGGAGGCTTCCGTAGGTAATTAGTGGTTACAGTTGAAAACGGACTTTTTTTTTGTGGCCATTATCTTCTACTCCCACGCTTTCCTGAGGGACAAGATATTTAACTTAACACCTGGCAGTACCCTCCAACCCGTGCTAGCCCAGAGTCCAGCCACCTGCTTTACCAAGCTAAACAAGCTCGTGAAGAGCTTCATGAACCCATAAGGGAGGTCAGACACATTGGCTAGCGCGGGACAGCAGGCTTCAGCATTAATATGGTCTGTTAGGCAAGGCCAAGAGTAGTGCAAGTATTGTGGAACACATAAAACTGACTTTACACTGAACTCCTTGTACCGATGTGGAAGGACGAACTCTCATCACCAACCACCCCGATGACTTTATTGAGATAACTACCTCATCTCATGGGTGATCTTTACCAAAAAAATAATTTTTAGAGAATACACGGGGGCTGATGCAATAAAGCTGTAAACCAATTTGCCTGGCTAACAATCCGCAACAACAATTACATGTTTGTTAATAACGTGCATTAACAACTTAAAAGCTAACTTGTGATTGTTGCTCCAAACGTGGTCAAACTTTTTACACCTCTTCGCAACAGACCCTTTGTAACTTAATGAAAGCACTGCAACTACTCTTCCAGCTTTCCTTCTATGCAGACAGCTGCCAACCAGGGAGATAGGATTTGGGAAAAGGTTTCCTACCCCCCTGGGTTTGGGTACTTTCTATAAGCAGAATGTTTTTGATTTTTTTTTGGGGGGGGGTGCGGGGGTGTTATTTTGGTCATTGTTGTCCCTTGAATGTCTGCAAAGGTGGGTTTTTTATTAGTGATCCTACCTGGTCAACAAAATAATTTTGTGGTTTTATATTAAGATAGCAAACGGAATTTAAATAAAAGACATACTGTTCGTCCATCTAGTCCTAAACCTTTTGGTTCATCTGTCATTAACCCACACCCTTCCCTAACAGTTTTGAGCCAGAGGAGACAAAAAAAAACCACTGCTGGAAACCTTCCTTCCTGACTCCAAAATATCAGTGTTAAGTATCCCCTGTACCAACCAGACCTACAGTATCATGTATTAATACCAGCAATTTCACATATTATATAGTAGCCCTGTACAACCGAACGACATTATAAGGTATTAATACAAGTAATTCTCAATATATATATGTATCCCCGTCACCACCAGAAACAACATCAAAAATATTGTTTAATACCAGTAATTTCTCATATTATATTGTATCCCGTAAACCAACCAGAACTACAGTATAATTATAATAACCAGTAAGTCCTCAATATTATATAGGTATCCCGTACCAACCAAACTACAGTCACTCTGTATAAATACTACCAGTATTTCCTCAATTTTTTATAGTATCCCGACGTACCAACCGAATACATTAATATGTTAATTAAATACAAGTCAATTCTCAATATTAAGTATCCCCCCGCTACCACCAGACTACAGTAATATGTATGAATACCGTAATTCTCAATATTTTTTATAGTATCCCCGTACCAACCAGAAACTAACATTATATGTATTAATACCAGTAAATTCTCAATATTATTAGTATCCCCCGTACCAACCAGAACTACAGTAATATGTATTAAATACCAGTCAATTTCTCAATATTTTATGTATCCCCCATCCCCGTCCAACCCAGAACTACATTATATGTATTAATACCAGTAATTCCTCAATAATTTATATGTAATCCCCGTACCAACCGAACTACAGTATTGTTTAATCATAATTCTCAATATGTTATATAGTATCCCTGATTACCAACCAAACTACAGTATATGTATTAATACCATAATTTTTCATATTAATATACGTATCCTCCCCGTACCACCGAACTACAATCTATGTATTAATACCAGTATTCTCATATTATATATATCACCCCTTACCAACACAAAACTCCCAGTAATATGTAATTAATACCAGTATCCTCATCTTATATAGCATCACTTAGTAACCCAACCAGAAACTACAGTACAATATATGTATTAATACCAGTAATTCTCAATATTACTATAGTATCCCTTTACCAACCTAACTACATTATCTTTTATTAAAACCAGTAATCCTTCAATATTATATAGTATCTCCCGTATCAACCAGAAACCTATAGTATAATTATCATACCAGTAATTCTCAATATTATATATATCCCTGTACCAACCTAGAACTACAGTATATGTAATTAATACCCAGTAATTCTCAATATTAGATAGTATCACCTGTACCAACCAGAACTAATTATATGTATTAAAAACCTGTAATTCTCATATTTATATATATAATCCCCGTACCAACCAGAACTACAATATATGTATTAATGACCTGTAATTCTCAATATGATATAGATCCCCCATACCAACCAAACTCCCAGTAATATGTATTAATACCAGTTAACAATCCTCAATACTTATATAGCCATCACTGTACCAACCAAACTACAGTACATTAATTTTTAATACCAGGATGTTCTCATATTATATAGTAATTCCCGTCCAACCATAAACTACCATTATTTTTATTAAAACCAGTTAATTCTCAATAGTTAATAGTATCCCTGTATCAACCAGAACTATAGTAAATCATGTAATCAATACCAGTATTCCCTCAACATTCTATAGTATCCCTGTACCAACCAGAACTACAAGTATATGTATTAATACCAGTAATTCTCAATATTAATATAGTAATCCCGTAACAACCAGAACTACAATTTTGTCATATAAAACCCAGTAAATTCCTCAATATTATAATATATCCATCCCCGTACAACCAGACTACAGTTATGTATTAATACCAGTAAATTCTCACTTTATATCAGAATCCCTGTACCAACCAGCAACTACCGATTTCTATGTATAATACCAGTATTCTCAATATTAGATAGTTTCCCTGTAACCCACCAGAACTACAGTCATATGCATTAATACCAGTAATTCTCAATATTATATAGTATCTTGTTACCAAACAGAACTACAGTAATGTTATTAATCCAATAAAATCTCAATCTTATATAGTCATCCCTGTACCACCAGAACTAACAATTATATGTAAGTAATACCAGTATTCCCAATATTAATATCGTCATCGCCCGTAACAACCAGAAACTTGAACGTTATGTATTAATACAGTAATCCCTCAATATTAAATTGTATCCGTCCTCCCCCGTACCAAACCATAAACTCTACCAATATTGGTATTACATAACCAGTATTCTCAATATTATATAGTATCCCCGTAACCAACCCAAAAACGACAGTATAGCATTAATACCAGTTATCTCAATATTATAAGTTATCCTTGTACAAACCAGAACTACAGAAATATGTATTAATACAAGGATAAATGTCTCATATTATTAGTAACTTCCCTTTACCCACCAGAACTCAGTATATGTATTAATACCAGTAATTTCACAATATTATATAGTTTGACACTGTTGGCAAACTTCTATGTGCCAGTGACACTGTTGGCAAACTTGTATGTACCAGTGACACTGTTGGCAAACTTGTATGTGCCAGTGACACTGTTGGCAAACTTGTATGTGCCAGTGACACTGTTGGCAAACTTGTATGTACCAGTGACACTGTTGGCAAACTTTTATGTACCAGTCACACTGTGGGCAAACTTGTATGTAGCAGTCACACTGTGGGCAAACTTGTATGTGCCAGTGACACTGTTGGCAAACTTGTATGTACCAGTGACACTGTTGGCAAACTTGTATGTACCAGTCACACTGTTGGCAAACTTGTATGTACCAGTGACACTGTTGGCAAACTTGTATGTGCCAGTGACACTGTTGGCAAACTTGTATGTGCCAGTGACACTGTTGGCAAACTTCTATGTGCCAGTGACACTGTTGGCAAACTTCTATGTGCCAGTGACACTGTTGGCAAACTTGTATGTACCAGTGACACTTGACACTGTTGGCAAACTTCTATGTGCCAGTGACACTGTTGGCAAACTTGTATGTACCAGTGACACTGTTGGCAAACTTGTATGTGCCAGTGACACTGTTGGCAAACTTGTATGTGCCAGTGACACTGTTGGCAAACTTCTATGTGCCAGTGACACTAATTTGTATGTCCCAGTCATACTTGTATGCACCAGTCACACTGTGGGCAAACTTGTATATACCAGTCACACTGTGGGCAAATTTTTAGGTACCATTCACACTGTGGGCCAATTTGTATGTCCCAGTCATACTTGTATGCACCAATCACACTGTGGGCAAACTTGTATATACCAGTCACACTGTGGGCAAATTTTTAGGTACCATTCACACTGTGGGCCAATTTGTATGTCCCAGTCATACTTATATGCACCAGTCACACTGTGGGCATCTTATACCAGTTATAGTGGTCATCTTATACCAGTCACACTGTGGGCAAACTTGTATTTACCAGTGCCACTTTGGGCAAACTTGTATGTAGCAGTCAAACTGTGGGCGAACTTGTATGTACTAGTCATACTGTGGGCAAACTTGTATGTAGCAGTCAAACTGTGGGCGAACTTGTATGTAGCAGTCACACTTTGGGAAAACTGTATGTGCCAGTCACACTGTGGGCAAACTTGTAAGTAGCAGTCAAACTGTGGGCACACTGTGGGCAAACTTGTAAGTAGCAGTCAAACTGTGGGCAAACTTTTATGTAGCAGTCACACTTTGGGCAAACTGTATGTGCCAGTCACACTGTGGGCAAATTTGTATGTGCCAGTCACACTGTTGGCAAACATGTATGTACCAGTCACTGTGGGCAAACTTGTATGTACCAGTCATACTTGTATGCACCAGTCACACTGTGGGCAAACTTGTATATATACCAGTCACACTGTGGGCAAATTTTTAGGTACCATTCACACTGTGGGCCAATTTGTATGTCCCAGTCATACTTGTATGCACCAGTCACACTGTGGGCATCTTATACCAGTTACAGTGGGCATCTTATACCAGTCCCACTGTGGGCAAACTTGTATTTACCAGTCCCACTTTGGGCAAACTTGTATGTAGCAGTCAAACTGTGGGCGAACTTGTATGTGCCAGTCACACTGTGGACAAACTTGTATGTGCCAGTCACACTGTGGACAAACTTGTATGTGCCAGTCACACTGTTGGCAAACTTGTATGTACCAGTCACACTGTGGGCAAACTTGTATGTACCAGTCACACTATTGGCAAATTTGTATGTACCAGTCACACTGTGGGCCAATTTGTATCATACAGCTCTGCGTTAAGATTGATCATTTCAGGCTTGACCAATAACCCCCTTTAAGTCAGAATGTTGAAGGGAGCATCATTGTCCTGCGCTCCAGTACCCAGGTACAATTCTACATATAAAAATACTCCTATAATTTCTATCGTCTATCCCACTCCTTGCCCTCGGGGTTAAGCTACCATGCATGTTGGCCGTGGTCTTCTCTGCCAGGGTGGCACAGCTCACCCCATGGGCAGCACGGTGGCTCATTGGCTAGCATTGATACCTTGCAGCACTGAGGTCCTGAGTTCAATTCCACCCTTGGACATATCTGCAAGGAGCTTGTATGTTCTCCTGGTGCTTGCGTGGGTTTCCTCCGGGCACTCCGGTTTCCCCCACAATCATAAAGACATACTGATAGGTTGTATGTGCAAAATAAATGTGCTTAGAATGTAAGCTCTTCGGGGCAGGGCCTGATGTGAATGTATACATGTAATTGTAAAGCACTACAGAAGATGTTAGCGCTATATAAATCCAAAATAATAATAATCCTAATACACACTTATGAACCGTAGTTAACCTTTACACTTGGAAGTGCTCACATAATCCCCACAACTAAGAGAACTTCACCTACCGTATGATACCATAGATCTTTCTTTATGTGTCGGTTCTCATCTGAGGAGATACCTGCAGTTTTCATCAGACACTAGGGTAATGGCAGCCTCTCTGTTCTGTAACTTCTCTCATGTTGGATTAAAGTCAGTGTTCAGGGAATTTAGTATTTACCAGTCACTGTGGGCATCTTATACCAGTTACAGTGAGCATCTTATACCAGTCACACTGTGGGCAAACTTGTATTTACCAGTCCCACTTTGGGCAAACTTGTTTGTAGCAGTCAAACTGTGGGCAAACTTGTATGTATCAGTCACACTGTGGGCAAACTTGTATGTACTAGTTTCACTACTGTGGCAAAACTGTATGTAGTCAGGGCATATCAAGGGGGACTGTGGTTCGAAAGCTTGTATGGTAAGCAGGTCAGGCACTTTGGGAAAAACTGTATGTGCCCAGTCACACTGTGGGCAAACTTGTAAGTAGCAGTGCAAACTTGTGGTCACTTGTATGTAGGCGCACACTTTGGAGGTCTGCGGGCGACCTGTAGTGCCAGTGCACACTGTAGGGCCAAACTTGTATTACCGCAGTCACGACTAGTGGGCAAACTTGGTATGTGCCCAGTACGACTGGTTAGCAAACGTTGTTTAGACCAGTCACACTGTGGCAAATTTGTATGTGCCAGTCACACTGTTGGCAAAGCAGTAGGGGTAGCCGGAGTCACGTGGGCAAACCTTGTCTGTAGGCCATCTAACTTTGTATTCCCAGTCACCTGGGGTGGTGGGCAACCTTGTAATATACGCAGTCCAGCTGTGGGCACATTTTAGGTACCATTTTTCCCACTGGGTGGGCCATTTGTAATGTCCCTAGTCGTATTGATGCCCCAAGTCACACTGTGGGGCAAACTTTGGTATATACCAGTCACCAAAACTGTGGGCACATTTTTAGGTACCGAATTACACACTGTGGGCCAATTTGTAAGTCCCCAAGTCATACGTATATGCAAGGCCAGTAACGGAGGGGACTGTTGGGCATCTTCTACAGTTTATATGTGGGCTCTTTACCAAGTCCCCTTTGGGCAAACTTGTATGTAGCAGCCAAACTGTGGGGGGCGGGGGAACTTGTATGACAGTCACACTTTTGGGCAGAACTTGTATGTACTAGTCATACTGTGGTCAAACTGTGTATGTAGCATGTCAACTGTGGGCAACCTGTATTTGTATCAGTCATCCTTTGGGTAAAACTGGTAATTGCCATCACACTGTGGGCACACTTGTAATTTAGCAGAGCTAGTGCAACGTGTTGGGGCAAACTTTGTATGTACAGTCAACACTTTGGGGCAAACTGTATGTGCCAGTCACAACTTGTCAAACTTGTATGTACTTCGATCACACTGTTGGCAAATTGTATGTGCCAGTAACACTGTTAGCAAACTGGTATGTACCGATTCACACTGTGGGCAAATGTGTTTTGTGGCCAGTCACACTGTTGTTGGCAACCATGTATGTACTAGTCACTGTGCGCAAAACTTGTATGTACCAGTCATACTTGGTATGCACCAGTCACACTGGTGGGCAAACTTGTATAATATACCAAGAAGTCACACTGTGGGCAAATTTTAGGTACCATTCACCCTGTGGCCAATTTGTATGTCCCAGGTCATACTTGTATGCACCATCAAACTGTGGGCATCTAATACCATTCAGTTGGCATCTTATACCGTCCACACGTGGGGTGTGTGGGCAACTTGTATGTACCAGTCCGCACTTTGGGCAACCTGTATGTTACCAGGCACAAACTGTGGGCCGAACCTTGTATGTGATCAGGTCAACGGACTGTGGCAAAGCTTTTATGGTGTACGGTAGCATATGTTGGGGGGCAAACTGTGTATGTGCGATGGGGTCAAGCCTGTGGTCGAACCTTGTATGTAGCATCGGGGACACGTTGAAGGAAGGAGAGCTCGTAATGTGCCAGTCAGCAAGCGGACGGTGGCAAATTGTATGTACCAGTCACACCTGTGGGCAAACTATGTAACGTAGCATTCCCACTGTGGGCAAACTTTATGTAGAGCAGTCAACCAGGGGGGGCTTTGGGCAAACTGTATGTGGCCAGTCGACGGGGGGCTGTAGCCAAACTTGTATTACCAAGTGGGAGTCACACTGTTTGTGGGCAAACTTGTATGTGCCAGTAACGACTGTTAGCAAACTTGTATGTACCAGTGCACGGGGGGGACAGTGGGCAAATTTGTATGTGTCCAGTCACAACCTGTTGGGCAACCTGGTATGTACCAGTCCACTGTGGGTAAACAATTGTATGTAGCCGGGGGGGGGGAAAGGGGAGTCATGCTTGTATGCACGGCAGGCACACGGTGGGGCGAAACTTGTAAAATAATCCAGTCACAAACTGTGGGCAAATTTTTAGGTTACGCGGGGGGAGAAATTCACACTGTTGGCCAATTTTGTATTAACCTGGGGAGTCGGTTACTTTGTAATGCACCAGTCAGCACTTGTGGGCAATCTTGAAGTATATACCATCGACACTGTGGGTGCAAATTTTTTAGGTAGGGAAAAGGCACTAGGGTCGCAGCGTCCAGAAATTATAACAATTTTATTGTGATCCACACGAGCACCAACGTCACAGGGCACAGGAGTTTCGGGGGATACCCCCTTTCTTTCAGGTGATAAAATCAGTGCAACGTTCTCAGGGAAAATTTAAAGACTGTGACCTCCATTTGGTCCGCACCACACCATCGTGGGTGAAACCATAGCGAGGTGTCCTATGCAATCAAATACAATTTGGTGTCATACATCGGTAAATAGTAGACCATATGGGTTTTACATCTTAGGTGGTCACATTGTGTACTAAAACAATCCTTAAATATACACATTATTCGTGATAAAAGATAAATAAATAAATAAGATATAGACTGCATATCTTTAATATCCCTTGGGTAACCAGTGGGGTATAAACCGGGGAATGGTACATGGTAGGCTAGGGCGCAAACTCGAAGTCTACTAGTAAAGTGTCCATTAAATGCCCTATACGCGAGCAGGGTGGGGGGGCGTACGTGGCCGCGAGTAACATTACATGGTGGGACCTAGGCGCGAACAACGCTCGTCAAATACACGAGTGAGAGTGGTAAAATTGATTTTTCGAAAATGATCCATGTTGGATAGTGGACATTGTTCCCGGCAGACCATTCCCAGGTTCCAGCCAGTTCATTAAGTTAATTGTAGTTCATTAAAACTTTTTCGACTATTTTTACTCCCATTGAACTTTAAAATTGGGGTCCGTTTTCGAACTTTCCCAATATTCGAAAATGTGGACCAAACTTTCGAAATTCGGGCCATCTCTACATTCCCTGTGGGTGAACTTTTTATGTACCAATCTGTTTTGGGGGCCTCTGTTTGGCATATAGATTACCATCTCCTTTGGCATATGTCAGGTTTGCCGCTCTATTTGGGGTCAGCCATCTATTTCAACAGACATGGTTAAGTCAGATACAGATCAGTATTTGTAAGGCTGGTCAGGTAGTTACATTAGCAAAAACATCTGATCAGACACATGGATTTCAGTATACAGCGCATACAGGATGTATGAATGAAGCGTACTGTAGCTCTGGGTGAAGCAATCCTGACACAAACATTTCAAGCCATAAGTGTACTACTATTAAATGTAATTGGTGGCGATGCATCGTCGGTCTATGGTAGCAGTTAGTATCTGATACTACAAGGGAAGTGACCACTTAGCGATTTTAGCACACTGGTCTAGTGGTAATACACTAGTGGACAAAGCTTTTCTTGTTAAAAATGTTATTGACAATTTTCTTTAATGAAATGAGTTAACTATCTGACAGGGGGGAGGAAGCGCACCCGGGGGCCTAACTGGAAACCACTAGCCCGTCACCCTTATGCAAAACCAGCAAATCCCGTGCGCGTTTGCGTTTTCCACAATATTTGCATGACATAATCTGACCTTGGGCGCCGTGAGGATATGGAAGAGACGTCCCAGCCGGCGCGTCTACTAGACCTTTGGTGATAGTCATGTTTAGCATTGCCAAAGAATTGGAGGGGGCCCCTGCTCCTATCCAAACAATCACAGATAAATGACAGCTTTTTCACTGCAGCCTTTTCACAATGACTAATTCCTTGTTTCATCCACGGAATTGTAAACATAGGAAAATCGACGATTTTCTTGGACTATTAACAGTGGGGTTTTGTGACAATGGAGCCATGTTTACGTATAAAGAAATAATAATGGTTTCCAGTTGGAGGCTTCCTAGGTAATTAGTGGTAAGCTTGACAGGACTTTTTTTTTGTGGACCATTATCTTACTACTCCCCGCTTTTCTGGGGAAAGATATTTACTTAAACCCGGCAAGACGCGGGCTAGTCATACTGTGGGCAAACTTGTATGTACCAGTCATACTGTGGGCAAACTTGTATGTAGCAGTCAAACTGTGGGAAAACTTGTATGTAGCAGTCACACTTTGGGAAAACTGTATGTGCCAGTCACACTGTAGGCAAACTTGTATGTACCAGTCACACTGTGGGCAAACTTGCAAGTAGCAGTCAAACTGTGGGCAAACTTGTATGTAGCAGTCACACTGTGGGCAAACTTGTATGTACCAGTCACTGTGGGTAAACTTGTATGTACCA
>CM033475.1:209153262-209269439 GCA_019447015.1 Hymenochirus boettgeri | reverse complement strand
AGTCATACTTGTATGCACCAGTCACACTGTGGGCAAACTTGTATATACCAGTCACACTGTGGGCAGAGGACAATGGCATAGTAGGGGGTGACGCAGGGACTTTTATGTACCAGTCAACTGTGGGCAAACTTGTATGTGCCAGTTAACACTGTTAGCAAACTTATGTACCAGTCACACTGTGGGCAAATTTGTATGTGCCAGTCACATGTTGGCAAACATGTATGTACCATTCAACTGTGGTCCAACTTGTATGTACCAGTCCTACTTGTATGCACCAGTCCACACTGTGGGCAAACTTTGTATATACCATTCCCACTGTGGGCACTTTTTTAGTACCATTCACCTACTGTGGTCCATTTTGTATGTCCCAGGTCAACTGCTATCACAGTCACACTTGTGGGACAAATTGTATATACCAGTCATACTTACTGTGGGTCACATTTTAGGTCTACCATTCACACTTGGGGGACCAATTTGTATGGTCCCATATATCTGATATGCAACCTAGTTAACACTGTGGGCCATCTACTATCACAGGTTATGGTGGGCATCTTTACCAGTACTACTGTGCAGTTCCAACTTTCAGGGCACATTGTAGTAGTCAGTCCACACTGTGGCCGTAAACTTAGTATGGTCACTACACTGTGGGCAACCTTGTATGTACTATCATACTGTGGGCAAACTGTTATGTAGAGTCACAACTGGCCTGTTGGGTTAACAGGAACTGTATGTGCCCAGTCACACTGTGGGCACCTGTAGTAGCAGTCAACTGTGGGGCAAACTTGTTATGTAGTCAGAATCACACCTTTGGGCAAACTGTATGTGCCAGTCACACTGTAGGCAAACTTGTATGTACCAGTCACACTGTGGGCAACATGAGTGCATTTAATTTGTTGCCATTGTAAACATGGTAGGTAAAGCAAACTGTGTGGATACCATTACTTTGGCAATGTGTAGTCCAGTCCACTGTGGAAACATGTTATGTATTAGTCACTGTGCGCACTTTTTAAACTGTATTTTGTATCCAGTCATACTTGTATGCACCAGTCACCAATGTGGGAAATCTTGTCTATTACCCAGTCACACTGTGAGGAAATTTTTTATTCTTTTGCTTGTACCATTCATTCACTGTCTGGGCCATTGTGTATTGTCCCTAAGTTCATACTTGTATGCACAGTCCACACTGTGGGCAGCTTGTACCAGTTTACAGTGGGCATCTTATACCAGCACCATCTGGGCCCAAACTGCGTATTTTACCAGTCCATTCTTTGTGCAAACTCTGATTGTACATTGCTGTCAAACTGTGGGCGAACATTGCTAATGTACGTACCCACTGTGGGCAAACTTGTTTATGTCTACATACTGTCGGGAAACTTGTATGTGCATCAAACTGGGGCGAACTTGTACATGTATAGCACCGTCACACTTTTAGGAAAACTGTATGTGCCTAGATTTCCCCCCACTGTAGGCAAACGTTGTATTTACCAGTCCACCTGTGGGCAAACTTGTAGTAGCAGTCAAAAGTGGCAAATGTAAGTAGCATCACCCTTGGGCTTAATACTGTATGTGCCGTCAAACTGTAGGCAAACTTTATTGGTACCAGTTCACAACTGTGGGCAAATTGTGTTATGTGCACCTAACACTTGCTGTAGCAATACTTGTATGTACCAGTCACACTGTGGTGCAAATTCTGTATGTGCCCCTTTTAGTCACACTCGTTGGCACCCAAACTTGTATGTCACTCATGTCACTGTGGGTAAACTTGTATGTACCAGTCATACTGTATGCACCAGTCACCACTGTGGGCGAACTTGTATATACCAGTCACACTGGGCAAAATTTTTAGGTACCCATTCACACTGTGGGCCAATTTGTATGTACCAGTCATACTTGTATGCACCAGTCACACTGTGGGCAATCTTGAATATACCAGTCACACTGTGGGCAAATTTTTAGGTAGGAAAAAGGCAATAGAGGGTCGCACTCCAAGAAATTATAACAATTTTATTGTGATCCACACATCACCGTCACAACGTTTCGGGGGATACCCCCTTCTTCAGGTGATAAGTGCAACTGTGCTCAGGGAAATTAAAGACTGGCACTCCATTTGGTCCCACCCCACCATCTGGGTGAACCAATACGGTTTCTATGCAATCAATACATTTGTGTCATACATATAAATAGTTAACCATATGTTGTACATCTCTAGTGTCACATTGTGTACAATAAAAACAATCCTTAAAGTATACACATTAATCAGTGATAAAGAGATAAAATAAATAAATAAATATAATACTCATATCTGTAAGATCCCTTGGGTAACCAAGTGTATAAACCAATGTACATGGTATCTAGGCGCAAACATCGAATCTACGAGTAAAGTGTCCATTAAAGCCTATACGCGAGCATCGAATCCGCGAGTAAAATGTACATGGTACCTAGGCGCGAACAAGCTCGAAAATAGCACGAGTGAGAGTAAAATTGATTTTTCGAATGTCCTGGATATTGGAACATGTTCCCCAGACCATTTCCCAGGTTCCACAGCCATTTACATTAAGTTAATTGTATTTCATTAAAACTTTTCGAACTATTTGACTCCCATTGACTTTAATGGGTCCGTTTTCGAACTTTCCATATAGTTCGAAAATGGACCAAACTTTCGAAAGTTCGGCCATCTCTACCAGTCACTGTGGGTGAACTTTTATGTACCAATCTGTGTTTGGGGGCACTCTGTTTGGCATATATATTACCTCCCTCCATTTGGCATATGTCAGGTTTGCCCTCTATTTGGTCAGCCATCTATTTCAACAGACATGGTTAAGTCAGATACAGATCAGTATTTGTAAGGCTGGTCAGTATTTACATTAGCAGCATGAATCAGACTACATTGGATTTAGTATAGCCATACAGGATGTATTTAATGAAGCAGTACTTAGCCTTGCCTCCTGCACATTTCGCATGTGTCTACTATTAAAAGGTAAATTGTGGCGATGCATCTCGGCTATGTAGCAGTTAGTATCTGATACTAAAAGGAAGTAACACTTACATTTTAGCCACACTGGTCTATTAATAAACTAATACAAGCTTTAGCTGTTAAATGTTATTGACAATTTCTTGAATGAAAGAGTTAACTATCTGACAGCGCACACACCTACTGGAACCAACTAGCCCGTCACCCATTATGCAAAACCAAGCAAATCCTGCGACGTTTGGCGTTTTCACAATATTTGCATGAAATAATCTGACCGTCCCGTGAGATATGGAAGAGACTCCCACCCGGCTACTTAGACCTGTGTGATTAGTCATGTTAGCATTGCCAAAGAATTGAGGGGCCCTGCTCCTATCCAAACATCACAATAATGACAGCTTTTCACTGCAGCCGTTTACAATGACTAATTCCTTGTTTCACGGGAATGGTAAACATAGGAAAATCACATTTTTCTTGACTATTAACATGTTTACAATGGAGCAATGTTTTACTATAAAGAAATAATAATGGTTTCCAGTTGGAGGCTTCCTAGGTAATTAGGTAACTTGACAGGACTTTTTTTTGTGGACCATTATCTTACTCCCCAGCTTTCCTGAGGAAAGATATTTAACTTAAACCTTCACCTCCACCGTGCTAGCCAAGAGTCCAGCCACCTGCTTTACAGCTAAACAAGCTCGTGAAGAGCTCATGAACCCATAAGGGAGGCAGACACATTGCAGCGCGGGACCAGCAGGCTTCAGCATTAATATTTTCTGTTAGCAATGCCAGAGAGTAGGGCAAGTATTGTGAAAGGAGGGTTTGGGGGGGGGCTGGTTGTTGGGTACAAACTTTGTCAGGGGGTAAACACATAGAACTGACTTTACATCTGAACTCCTTGTACAGATGTGGAAGGACGAACTCTGATACCCCGATGACTTGAGTGAGATAACTAACCTCATCTATTGGTGCATCTTTACTAAAAAAAATATTTTAGAGAACACGGGGGCTGATGCAATAAAAGGTGTAAACATTTGCCTGTGCTAACAATCTGCAACAACCAATTAAATGTTGTTTAACTGCAGTAACCAACTTAAAAGCTAACTTGTGATTGGTTGCTCCAAACGTGGGCAAACTTTTACACCTCTTACTGCAACAGACCCTTGTATATAATAGAAGCACTGCAAGCTACTTCCAGCTTCTTTATGCAGACAGCTGCCACCCAGGGAGATAGGATTGGGAAAAGGATTTCCTACCCCCCTGGGTTATGTACTTTCTATAAGCAAAATGTTTTTGATTTTTTTTTTGGGGGGGGGGTTATTTTGGTCATTGTTGTCCTTTAATGTCTGCAAAGGTGGGTTTATTAGTGATACTACATGGTCACAAAATAATTTGTGGTTTATATTAAGATAGCAACGGAAGTTAAATAAAGACTTACTGTACGTCCATCTAGTCTAACCTTTGTTTCATATTCATTAACCCTGCCTAACAGTTGATCCAGAGGAAGACAAAAAAAAACCACTGCTGAAAAATTCCTTCCTGACTCCAAATAGCAATTGTAAAGTATCCCCTGTACCAACCAGACCTACAGTATATGTATTAATACCAGTAATTCTCAATATTATATAGTATCCATGTACCAACCAAAATTACAGTTTATGTATTAATACCAGTAATTCTCAATATTATATAGTATCCCCGTACCAACCAGAACTACAATATATGTATTAATACAAGTAATTCTCAATATTATATAGTATCCCCGTACCAACCAAAACTCCAGTATATGTATTAATACCAGTAATCCTCAATATTATATAGCATCACTGTACCAACCAGAACTACAGTACAATATATGTATTAATACCAGTAATTCTCAATATTATATAGTATCCCTGTACCAACCAGAACTACAGTATATGTATTAATACCAGTAATTCTCAATATTATTAGTGATCCCTGTACCAACCAAGAACTACATTATATGTATTAACACCAGTAATTCTCAATATTAAGTATCCCCGTACCAACCAGAACTACATTTATGTTTAAATACCAGTAATTCAATCTTATATAGAATCCCTGTACAACCAAACTACATTATATGTATTAATACCAGTAATTCCTCAATATTATATAGTATCCCTGTACCAACCAGAACTACAGTATATGCCATTAATACCAGTAATTCTCATATTTTAGTATCCTTGTACCAACCAGAACTACAGTATATGTATTAATACCAGTAATTCTCAATATTATATAGTATCCCTGTACCAACCAAACTACATTATATGTATTAATACCAGTAATTCTCAATATTATATAGTATCCCCTTACAACACCAGAACTACAGTTTATGTATTAATACCAGTAACCTCCAATTTATATAGTATCCCCGTACCAACCAGAACTACCGTATATGTATTAATACCTTAATTCTCAATATTATATGTATCCCCGACCAACCAGAACTACAGTATATGCATTAATACCATATTTTCTCAATTTATATAGTATCCTTGTACCAACCAGAACTACAGAATATGTATTATAATACCATTATCTCAATATTATATAGTATCCCCGTACCAACCAAACTCCAGTATATGTATTAATACCATAATTCGCATTATATAGTTCCCCGTACCAACCAGAACTACAGTATAATGTATAATACCAGTAATATATTCACAAATTATATTGTTAGTATCCCTGTACCAACCAAAACTAGTATATGTATTAATACCATAATTCATAATTTATATAGTATCCCTGTACCAACCAGAACTACAGTATATGTATTAAATACTAGTAATTCTCATATTATATATAATCCTGTACCAACAAAACTACAATATAGTATTAATACCAGTAATTCTCAATATTATATAGTATCCCCTGTACCACCGAACTACAGTATAGTATTAATCTAGTAATTCTCAATATTATATAGTATCCCTGTACCAACCAAAACTACAATATATGTATTAATACCAGTAATTCTCATATTATTAGTATCCCTGTACCAACCAGAACTACAGTATATGTATTAATACCAGTAATTCACAATATAATAGTATCCCTGTACCAACCAAAACTACAGTATATGTATTAATACCAGTAATTCTCAATATTATATAGTATCCCTGTACCAACCAAACTACAGTATATTATTAATACAGTATTTCATATTATATAGTATCCTTGTCCCAACCAGAACTACAGTATAGTATTAATACCAGTAATTCTCAATATTATATAGTATCCCTGTACCAACCAGAACTACTTATGTATTAATACCAGTAATTCTCATATTATATAGTATCCCCGACCAACCAGAACGACAGTATTATGTATTAATACCAGTAATCCTCAATATTATATAGTATCCCCGTACCAACCAAAACTACCGATATGGTATTATACCAGTTAATTCTCATATTATATAGTATCCCGTACAACCATACAGCTAAGTATATTATCTTATACCAGTTAGTTCCAATATTATATATTTCCTTGTACCAACCAACTACAGAATATGTATTAATACCAGTAATTCTCAATATATATAGTACCCCGTACCAACCAGAACTACAGTATATGTATTATACCAGTATTCGCATTATAGTAATCCCCGTACCAACCAGAACTACAGTATATGTTTAATACCAGTAATTCACATATTATATAGTTAGTATCCTGTACCAACCAAACTACAGTAATATGTATTAATACCAGAATTCAATATGTTATATATATCCCCTGTCCCAACCAGAACTACAGTATATGTATTAATACTAGTAATTCCTCATATTATATAGTATCCCTGTACCAACCAAACTACAATATGTATTAATACCAGTAATTCTCATATTAATAGTATCCCTGTACCAACCAGAACTACAGATAGTATTAATACTAGTAATTCCATATTATTAGGAATCCACGTACCAACCAAACTACAAGTATATGTATTAATACCAGTATTCTCCAATATTATAATAGTATCCCTGTAACAACCAGAACTACAGTATGTATTAACCATAATTCACAATATAATATAGTATTTCCCTGTACCAACCAAACACAGTATGTATTATACCAGTAATTCTCAATTTATTAGTATCCCGTACTAACCAGAACTACGATATATGTTTATACCAGTATTCTCAATATTATATAGTATCCCTGTACTAACCACGAACTACAGTCTATGTATTAATACATTATTCTCATATAATTGTATCCCTGTACCAACAGAACTACAGTAATGTATTAATACCAGTAATTCCACTTTATAATAGATCCCCAGTACCAACCAGAACTATAGTATGTATTAATACCAGTAATTTCAAATATTTAGTTTTATAACTTATCCAGACACTTTTAAGCTATTTACTGTTATCTACCACACCAACAATTCTTTTTCCAATAGATTCACTTAGCCAGAGCCATTTACTACTACTTTTTAAAGCCCATGTAAGATCTAGTAGGTAAATAAATAACGTGCCTTTTAAACATCCAGATTATTATTTGAATTTGTTGGTGTTTCACTTGTATTCATTTATGTCTGCCAGCACCATAAGGTTTGAATGGGATGACATTGTAGCAGCAGCTTGCATATGCTTGTTCTTTGTTAGTATAGTATAACCTATAATACAAAAAACATCCACTGCAAGAAATCCCAGGAATTATCTATTGATCCCCAATAGACAGGCCGGATCGGCAAGTACTTAGCTGCCTGTTATGTACAATGGGGAGGTTGGAGACCACTGCAGGAGAACAATGCCAGCTCAGCTTCAGTGCAGTAGTGTGTATCATACTAGAGGCCAGTAGTTAAGGGGTTAAAGGGCAACACTGCTTCTTTATCGTGATCACAAAATATCGCCGGTACAGGTATTTTTGTGACTGCTTGAAATGCTTTTTTTTTACAACCACACCACAAATTACTGAAAACATGCAGTACATCATGGTATCGTGCTCAGTCTATTCTTGTACCGTCCCTGCAGCGCAAGAAGCAATGGCAAGGGGTTCAGCACCAGAGGCATTTTGTTGAAGTGCCACTGCATGGTCAAGCCAACTGTAGAGGTTTTATGGGCTCTTAAAATACTTACCAATAGTGATTGTTATATTCTTCTGAACCATTAACCCTAAGTTTCTGCTCCCAGTCTCTCTGCCTCCCAAAAGCTACCATACAAGCTCTTTACAAGCTCGCACAGTGTGCAGTGGAGACAGCTCGGGAACAGCAGTCATTGGTCATGATTCATCCACCAAGATAGTTGCGAATAAGCACTTTAAAACCATTTGGTCCTGTTGTGGGTGTGTGGGGGGGGGGGGTATCTGTCTTATTTCCATTATAGTTTGAGAAATTTGGACATTCCTTTAAAATAACAGTGAGTTGCGCTTCACTGCACAATCTTCCTGCTGTGCAATTAGCGCACTAAGAAATGTGACACCTTGTGCAAAAAAAAAAAGAAATGTTACTTTAAGGGCATATTTATTATGAAATTTCCTCATTGCCTGCTATTTCACACACAAAGAAAAGGTTAAAGGGCAACTGTGGCCTTAAAAACAAGTTAGGGTTAAATGAAAGCCTGCAGTATCTCTTTTAAAGAACTGGACAATCACATCTCTGGCTGGAGCCTGTGAGACATTACATTGGGGTGAAAGTCCAAACTTCCTTTTCCAGTCGGTGAGTGAATGCCTGACCTCTGCCCCGCCCATCCACCCCAGAGAGAGCATGCTCAGTAAAACTTAATGCTGGGGAAATCAGGAAGTAAGCGGGGAAAAAATGACAGTTTGAGAAGGGGAACCTATTAATGCAGGCAGGGGCTGCTCACATGAATTACAAGCTGGTCACATGGCTGAAAACAGGAAGTGTTCAAGCAGGAAGTATATGCTGAACCTTCCAGCAATAACTTCTCACAAATTTTATCTAGAGATGTGATTTAGGTTTTATTTTGAAGGTGTGATGAGAAGGCTTTTTATATCATTTTACTAGTTTGGGAAGAATTGGAGACCACATTTTAAGCATTAGTGGTTGTGAGGATCACTAGACTACATCCTTTTAAAACCCCACTTTGACATTTTTTGCTGATATTGAATTAGTCTAATGGGCTTTCACCGTTTTTAGTGTAAATGTAGCGTATATGTAAAGATTTGTATACGGTTTTGTGCGCTGGCATGGACGAAATGTCTTTACCCTAATGTACATATCCTTGAATCCCTAATGTACAGATACCTTTGCGTCCCTAAACAGGAACGGACTTTTTTCTAACACCCACTTTGCATAGACTCAAAGCTTAACGTGGCCTTGATTACATCACAAACATTTAAGTATTAACGATTTTTGCAAAACTTATTGTATCTTTGCAAAACACATTGTGCCATGAACAAATGGTTCCACTGGAAGCTGGACGGGGAAGCCGGTCATTAGGTAAATGGAGGAAAGGTAAGGTGTAGCTAGGGGGGGCTATTCAAACTGTGTCTGGGAATACGGTGACTAACTGAACACCAGACTGAGACTGCAGTCATTTTTTTAGTCTGTATTTGCATAGCAGTCTCTAGTCTTGGAAGGCACGCCCATCTCATTTGGTCACATGCTTAACACTTCCCTATTATGATTCCCCCATAATACAGCAACTGGCAATGCATCATCTTAAAGCCACACTAACCAATGCATAAAAGGTTAGCATGGGCTGCTCCTGCCACAAGTGGATACAATAGAAAACGCAGCATTGTTTTAATGTGGGTTTTTACTAGCTTTAATCCAAGCACAAGGCTGCAAAGTGGACCAAAGCTCGGAATTTAAAGGAAGAAAAATGTCCCTGCTAGCTATGATGAAAAAACAAGGTCTATGGGAATCAAAAAGAACAAAGGGCGTGTATCCTGTACAGTGAGGTTTTTTCCCTGTTGGGTCTGTTGTAGCCACGTGTCTTAACAAGGCCTTGTCTCAATACCCTTTGCAAGCCAGGTTGTACTTCACCCATGTGTTTTTGGAAGTTCATTCCATATACTATAGTTTTCTCTTCAATGGGATATTGACAGGACAGTGGTGCTATAACAAAAATGTTCATCTTGCCTCATAGATGTAACAACCCTTTGATAGTGATTTGCAATATTCTGACTTATTAGCCACGATAACTAATACAGAACTCAGTTTGCAGTAGATTGGGGCTTTCATGTGCCAAACCAAATGTGCCTAGTCAAAAATGCTGTGAAATGGTCGGCCATGGCAGGAAGGGCGAGAAGGGTTCTCTGGATGGGTAGGTGATGGGAGATCCCCGATTGTACTAGCCCTTCAAAACCCCACAGCTGCCACCAGAGTGTATTAAGGGCTGGCCTCACTGCTCCTTTTTCTACACGCTACTGATTTGCGATTCATTTTTCCGGAACGTTATTGGCGATCACCATTTTTTTTGCGGAACGCATACGTCCGATTATAGCAACGGGGTCACAGCTGTGCAACAGCGAAAACAGTAGCCATCCAGTGCTTTTTCCAGTGTGGCCACAGCCTGAGAGAAGAGATTGACTTCGGCAATTCTGTAGCTCCTAATATAAGAAAACCCCATATCCGCTCAATACAAAACAAAATGGTGTGAAACAAAAATGTTAAAGGGGAAACATATGGGGTTTATGGTATGGGGGATGGGGATTGCAAAACGGGGGGAGAGGGAGGGGGGGGAGGGGGGGGGCTGCAGTGCGCAGGAGAGACGAGGCAGAGTCCTATATGGACTCTGCTATCCTCCTCCGGTGGGCAGTTTTTGGACTTTGGAGGACATTACAGGAGAACCCTATGGAGCTGGATGGAGGGGAAGGATTTTATTACACTACATGGTGGGGCAGTAGTGGGGGGGGGTTATAGTTTTGGGGGTGGACATGCCTTTAATGTAGGGCTGTTTTTGTTGTATAATTATTACTAGTGTTTTCCAATAAGGGTTTCTCTAAGGGGGTGTGCCGGCACACAGGTGTGACTTCAAAGAGCCAGAGGGATTTGTGCCTAAATTTTTGTAGTTGGAAAATATTTTCACTAGTATAATTTACAATTTTTGTTGATTTGTGTCTTAAAATAAGTTTATCGGGGGGTAACATTTTTTAACAAAACACATCAATGTTTGGTGTAACCTTTTAATAACAATATACAGTGTTTATGTAGCCCGTTCTACCAGCTCATGCCATGGTGCTGCGAATTCGCGCAAGATAGCGGTCCAATTTTGATTGCATGCAATTGAGCAAAAAAATCGGGATTCCCATGTAACCTCTGATATCGGATCGCACGCCACACAAACTAGTGGCGGATGTCAAATTTGCCAATCAGATTCGCACTTTGTATAAAGGCGCAGTATTTTAGGTGGGGCCTTGAGGCCCTAAGTGCCATATAATAATATGGTAATTCATCACTTTTTAGGTTTCCAACATAATGTTCCAACTCAGAACTGTGGCGCCAGGGAGTGCCACGTTTCTGAAGAAGTTTTTTTTTGAAGAACCTCCTCTTGTTGTTTTTTTTCTATGGTTAAAAGTGTTTTACTCTTCCTCCTTATGTTTTTTTGCACCACATGGTTTCCATTAAAGTTTGAACCAAAGTCAAATGGGTTGCACCTAGAGGGATTCCTAGAAACTTTTACACGGTTATAATTCCCCCTACAGAAACTCCATCACCCATTTTTACGTTTTGTTACCGTAAAACTTTTCTATCTAATCTTTGGCATGGTTACAAAGCAAGTTAAATGGCTTTTTTTTGGGTTTGAGATTTCTCTTTTAATCAAGCTCCTTCTTTGGTTTTTTCCTAGTATAGTATTATCTTAAAAAATAGGTAAACAAAAATTAGTAAGTGATAATAGTATAAAGAACTCGTAATACTATCGTATAGTCTAGTCCCTGTCATAGTCAATAGTATTAGTTGGCTTCGTAATAGAACCTAGTATATTCATAGTCCTAATTATAGTACGTCCCCCCCTAAGTATAGTTAAATAGTTTTGTAATAGTAAAGCAATTAGTAATAGTCTTAGTTAATAGTATTTAGGATGTAATAGTCTAGATCGTAATAGTATAGTCCCCCTAGTATAATTATAGTTAATACTAAACTCGTTAGTACTGTCTAGTACACATGAATGTCTAGTAACCATCGTAATAGTATCGTCTAGTTAAATTCGTCACCAATGTTAGATACAATTAGATAGTAAAAAACATAGTCGAGTAAAAGTCCCTAGTCTATATAGTATAGTCTAGTATAAGTTATAATATACGTACCTAGTATTAGTGTAACATGTCTAGTACAGCCTCGTTCTCGTCATCAGTATAGTTCTTCCGCTATTTAATCGTCGACGTCCAACACCATCGAATAGTAAGTTCCAAAAAGTCCCCTAGTAATAGTACTAGTTTCGTATAGTAATCAGTATGTTATAGTAATAGAATAGTACAATAGTATAGTCTAGTAATACCGTGTCCTAGTAATAAGTATGTATAAGTCAATATATTAAAGTTATGGTTAATGTATAGAATGTATATATACGTATGTTTTAATAAAGTAATAGTATTTTAGTACTGTCTAGTACTCCCAATAGTAAATCGTCCTATTCCATATTAATAGGTATTGTATGTAATAGTTAAATAGAAATATTTATAGTAAAAATAGTATAGTACACCATCGTCCCCCTAGTAAATAGTATAGTAAATAGTAAAACTCCTATTTGTAATGGTCCATACGATAATAGAATAAGTCATAGTAATAGTATAGTAAAAAAATCGTAAGTAATTAAAGTATTATAGTATAGCCATAGTCATAGAATAGTAAAATATCTATGTAGTATAGTATAGTCTAGTTTAGAGTCATAGTAAAACCTAGTAAAAAAGTATTAGTAGGTAATAGTTATGAACATAGTAAAAAATAGTAATATTATAAATGTAAGTAAAATAGTATGGAAATACGTATAGTATAGTTCCCCCTAGTATAGTCTAATAAAGAGTTAGAGTTAATTAGTAAAATGGGTAAAATATAATCGCTATAATAGTATAGTATAGTAATATCCCCTAGTTAAATAGTAATACTTATTTAAGTATGTAATAGTATAGAACATAGTAAAATATAATATAATAGTCCCCCCCTTGTCTAATACAAAATAGTAAAATCGTATTTTAGTATGCGCATAGTAAAAATATAATAGTAATGTAAAAAAAAAAAATAGTCCTCGTAATGTTTAAATAGTTAATAGGATAAGTATTAGTAAAATTAAGTAATAGAAATAGTATATCAATAGTCCCCCCTAGTAATAGTAAAAATTAGTAATGTTAAATATTTAATAAAATTAGTAAAAAAATAGTTACATAGTATAGTCCGCCCTAGTATAGTAAATGTAATAGTTGATGGTAATAGTAATAGAATGTTATAAGTATAGTATAGTCCCCTAGTGGCATATAGTATAGTCCTAGTTAAGTATAGTATAAAGTGATTGTAATTGTAAATGTAATAGTAATAGAATAGTATAGTTACTATTTCCGTCCTGTCTACTCTCCCGTCCTCGAAAATAGTCTCGTTCTCTTCTCGGCCTCGTCTCTTATCGTATCGTCTTAGTCATGTCTAAGGGTCTACGAACTGTTATATAAATATAAACTAAGTAATATCCCCCCCCCCTAGTCTAGATGTAATACGTAGTCATATGTTTCGTACTAGAAATAGTGCAGTATAGTATAAGTCCCTTAGTAATAGTATATATATCTTTAGTATGGTCCCACACGTATAGAAATAAGTATAGTAAATATTCTAGTATAAGTAATCGTAAAAATAACGTCTAGTCATAGTATTAGTATGTAATAAGTAAAATAGATAGTAATAGTAATAAGTTCCCCTAGTATAGTTCAATTCGTTATGTATATTTATAGAATTAGTATGTATAGTATATGTCACTAGTCATAAGTAATAAGTATAGTATAGTTAAAAAAAATTTGAGGTTGCAATAAGAATCGTCCCCCCAGTCCCAACCATCTAGCCAAAATATCTTCCATTTCGTGCCTAACCTGTTTGATCCAGAGGAAAAGGAAAAAAAAACCCACCAAAATTTTTTACGAAGGGGAAAACAAAAAGGTCCGGGAACTTCGCTCCTCTCTTATTAAAGAAGGGGGGAAACTTTTTTAAAAACCTACAGGGGTTTATTCATAAAAAAGTTTTCTTTATTTGGTTTTGAAAATGTTGCTAATTTTTTGCCCCCAAACGCAATTCAAAATTGTTTTTTTTTAAGCTTTTCCCAACTTTTAAAAATAAAATTGATGGTTGGGGCAAATTGGCACCAATTTTTTAAACGATAACAACTTTTATTGATCTCCCTGATTATCCTGGTTTTGGGTAAATTAAAAGCAATCTCACCAAGAAGGGTTTTATGTTTTTTTTTTTTGAATTGTTTTTTTTAACTTTTTAAATACCATCCAATGGGGGCAAACAAATAAACTATCTGGGGTCCTTTTTTCAGATTGTCAAAAAACACGGCCCCTCCCTTAAGACTGGATATCTGTTTTTTTCACAAAGTTTTTTTGCTTTAACTATAGTTTTTAATCTTGGACGTTTCATAATTGACATCGTGATCTGACTGATCTCTCAATTCAGAAAATGACTTGGGGTGCAAGAAATCTGTTTGGCCAATTACCCCTTTTCACGGCCAACAGAATCGTACATTTTTTCACAATCTTGTGCAGTGGAAAAAATGTCAACAAACCTGCCACAGATCTTGCATATACGATCTTGTGGCTTTTCCCTCCCCTCCCCAAAAGCTTTTTTTCCCCTTTTGCCTAGGGGCGATCGGGGGGCAGCCATTCACTGGGCCCGCCCTAGCCCCCTCGATTCCCCCCCTCGTTTTTTTTTTTTTGTTTTTTTCCCGTCCCAACTCCGAGGGGGGGATCGGGAGATAATGGTAACCTCTTTTTTTTTTTTCCCTGTTGGATCGCCCCGGTTGAGCTTCTGGTTCCCCCCACGTGAAGAATCATCCAGAGCGGAAAGGAGAACCCCGGGTTGGACTCACATCAATTTCCTCCTTCACCCGGGGTCCTTCCCCTAGCCTGTACATGGCCTTTGTCCCCCCCTTGTTGTTTCTCGTGGAAAGGTTACTGGCCGTGGGGTTGATTCTCCCCATATAGATTTCATGCCTTGCAAGTACCTGGTTAAATACGCAAACACCTGTTCAATGCTTGACGCCTTGTTATATCCATTTTGTTGGAATGGAACTCAAAGTTCCATTCACAAATAGGAAAATTTTTTTTTTTCTAAGAAGTTCTTTTTTTGCCTAACTTAGCGAAGACTTAAGAAAAAAAATGGTGACAGAGTCAAAAATTTGGTATCACTTTTACCTAATCATCAAATTTATTGATTCTTTGCCCAAATGAAACGAAAATCACTTCCTGGAAAAATGATTTCCGGGAAGTGGATTTTTTCCGATCGGGATTTTTTTTTTGAAATTGGAAACGGCCCAAATTTTTCAAAAAGCCTCCTGCACTGAAGAAGAAAGGCTGCAGACAGGCAGTGGTAGAAAAAAATGTTTTTTCCCTTGACCGGTCAAGAAAAAAAGGAGTTTTCCTTAGTAACAGATATGATGTTATTAGAGTAATTTTATATATTTAGTCCTTAGTAACAGATATGATGTTATTAGAGTAATTTTATATATTTAGTTTAGCATTAGTTAGTTTGTTAGGGAAAGGTTAGACTAGTTGGGTTAGTTAGGGCCCTGCTGAAAGAGTCGCCACTTTAAAACAGCGGCTTCGCAGCACGCCTGGAAATAATCAAGGGCGGCATTCAAAAGTTTGGCTCAGGCAGCAGAAACCCTAGAAGTGCCCTTGGTCTCATCCTGAATTACAAGAATCCCGATCCTTCGTCAGATCCTTCTTCTCTTCTGGATAATGACTGTCAGTCATACACATCATATACACATCATATACACATCAAATACACAGCATATACACAGCATATACACATCAAATACACAGCATATACACAGCATATAAACTCATATACACATCATAACACCACGCATACCACACATCATATAACATCAAATAAACAGCCTATAACACAGCATATTACCCATCATTATACACATTAATATACAACATCATATACACATCAAATCACAGGCATCATACAACAGCAAACTCAGGGCATATTCCAACATCAGATACACAGCCATATACACAGCATATACACATCATTACACAATCATATACACATAAATTACACATCATATACACATCACATACACAGAATTATACCATCCACATTTACACATCACATACACAGGGCCTCACACATTCAATAAAAGCATACACAGATATAAACATCATATGACCACATCATATACACCCGCATATACACATCATTACACGCATTACACAGCATATACACAGCCTATTTACACAGATATACCACATATAGACACATTCATATAACAGCATATACACAGCATGTACACATCATATCCACAGCATTATTACAATCCTTACACATCATATACACCAGCATATACACAGCATATAACATCATATAACATTCATATACAGCAAGCAAACACATCATTATAACAGCATATAAACATTCATATATCACAGCATATACCACATCAATACACATTTTTTTTTTTTTTTTTTCCCCCCCCAAATTATACACATCATATAAATGCTAGTACCACATCATATACACATCATAATACACAGCATAAAACATATACTAACCAGCAATAACACCAGATAACATCATATACACATCATCAGCATACACAGAACACATCAATACACAGCATTACACCAGATAAAGCATCACATATATCCATCATATACACACATATATCTTACATCATATACACACATATCATCATAACACATCATATAACCAATACACATCAATACAATCAACATTACCAATCCATCATAACACAGCATATACACATCATATACACATCATATACACAGCATATAACACATCATATACACCAACATTACACATCTATACACACATATTACACAGCATATACACATCAATACACAGCATATCACAGCATATTACACATCATATACACACTCATCTACACAGATATACACAGGTCAATACACATACATATACACATCATAACACATGCATATTATACACAGCAAATGCACATCATATACACATCATATACACATCAAATACACAGCAATGATACAAATCCCATATAACACACTCATATACACAGTCATATACACATCATATACAACATCAGATAAACACAGCAATACCACAGCATATACACATCGTATACACATGCATATTACACAGCCAATACACCAGACATATACACACATATACACATCATATACACATCATATACACAGATACCAGCATATACACACATCAATACACACATATCATCATATACACACTCATATAACAGCATCTACACAGCCTAACATCATATACACAATCATATACACAGCATATACACAGCATATACAACAATCAATACACATCATATACACAGCATATACACATCATATACACATCAATACACAGCATATACAAATCATATACACAGCATATACACATCATATACACTCATATACAAAGCATATACACATCAGATTACACATCAAATACACAGCATATACACAGCATATACACAGCATATACACATCATATAACACATATTACACACTCATTACACATTCATATACACATCATATACAGATTCACTCATATAACCCATATACACATCAGAACACAGATATACACAGCATATACACAGCATATACACAGCATATACACATCATATACACATCATATAAACCATATACAACATCATACACATCATATACACCATTACACATCAATACACAGCATATACACAGCATATACACACAATAACATCATATACACAACATATACACACATATACACATCATATACACATCATATCCACAGCATATACACATCATTTACATATACACCATATTACACAAATTCATATACCCAATCATATACACAGCATATACACATTCATATACACATCATATACACAGCATATTACACATCATTACAAGCATAATATACATAGCATACTACACATTCATATACACAGCCTATACACACATATACACAGCATATAACACAGCATATATACACATCATATACACATCATATACACAGCATATACACAGATACATATACACATAAATACACAATCATATATACACATCATACACACATATACAAATCATATACACTCAAACACAATCATATAATACACAGCATACACATCCTATACACATCATATACAAAAGCATATACACATCATATCACACATCATCTACACAGCATATACACAGCATATACACCATCACATATACACATCATATACACAGCATATACACAGCATATACACATCATATACACATATAATCATATTACACATCATATACACACCATATCACACATCTACACTATATACACATGCATAGTACACCTCATATACACAGCATATACACAGCATATTACAGCATATACCACATATATACACACATACAAACATATACAGCATATACACAGCATATACACATCATATACACACATATAACATCTATCACAGCATATACACATGCATATACACATCATATACACCATATACATGCATATACACAACTATACACAGCATATACACATCTATACACGAATATACACAATCATATACACAATCAAATACACAGCTATACACAAGCATATACACACAGTATACACAGCATATCACACAGCATATACACATTCATATACACACATATACACATCATATACACAGCATATACCACATACACATTATACATCATATACAACAGCATATACACATCATATACACAGCCATATTCACATCATATACACATCATATACAACATCATATATACACAGTCATCACATCATATACACAGCTATAACACATCATATACACAGCATATACACATCATAATCTTACACACAATACATACACAGCATATACACACCATATACACATCATATACACAGCAATATACACATCATATACAAATCATATACAACATCATATACACAGCATCATATACAACATCATATACACAGCATATACACATTAAGCATATACACAAGCATATACACACATATACACAGCATTACACATCTATACACAGCATATACACATCATATACACAGCATATACACATATACACATACATACACATCATATACACATCATATACACAGCATATACACATCATATACAAATCATATACACATCATATACACAGCAATCACACAATCATATACCACAGCATATACACATCATATACACATCATATCACAAATCATATACACAGCATTACACATCATATACACAGCATATACACATTCATATACACACATATACTCTATTACACAGCATATAAACATATACCACATATACACACAATCACTTATATAAACATCATATACACAGATATACACATCCTATAACACATCACATACAGCATATCACACATCATATCACAGCAATATCCATCACTACACATCATATACACAGCATCTACATCATATACCAGTATACACATCAGTATACACACGCATATACACAGCATATACATCATCATATACACATATATACAATCCAAAAACATACCTACACACAATACACATTCAGCATACACATCACCTTACACAGCATATATACACAGCATTAACAGCATATACACATCACTATACACATCGTACAATCACAGCATATACACATCATAATAACAGCTTATACACAGCATATACACAGAATATACACAGCATATACACATCATATACACATAATATACACAGCATATACAATCATATCACACTCATATACACATATAAATACACATCTCATATACACATCATACACAGCATATACACGCATTACACAGCATATACACAGCATATACAATAGATACACTTCATATACAGCATATACAACCCATATATAAACATCATAACATGAAATACACATCATATACACAATCATACAAGATCATATACCACATATATACAAGCATATAATACACATCAAATCAATAACAGCTATACCACCCCCAAAAACATTTCATATACACATCATATACACAGCATATACACATCATTAGTACACATCATATACACAGCATATACACATCATATACACATATCACGCATATACACAGCATATAACACAGCATTAATATTACAACATTCATATTACACAAGCAAATACACATCATATACACTCATATAACCAATCTATACACATATACACATTCAACCACATATACACATCCTTACCACCATCTAAACATATTTACACAGCATTATACACATCATGATACACAGCATAACACATTCATATACCCATCATATACACATGAAATAGACACTCAGACTACAATCATATACACAGCATATACACACCATACACAGCATATACACCTATCAAGCATATTCAAACATATACACTGCATATACACAACGATACTCATATACAAGCATTATCAACATCATATACCACAGCATTAAATCTTACACAGCATATACACATCGGCATATACACAGCTATACACAGCTAACCGCTATGCACAAGATATACACATTACATATACACTCATCGCATACACATGCATATACACAGTCATATACACATAGATACGACACAGGTCATATACACATCATATACACAGCATATACACGACATATACACAGGTCAATACAATGCATATACAACAGCATATACAGCATCATGCTACCACAGGCATATAAACCCATATCAAATTCATATAACACATCATATACCAAAGATATACAAACACATATTACACAGCATAACAGGGCATTCATATACTATAACATTCATATACACAGCATATATACATCATACCATCAATAACACCAGACATATACACATCATATACACATCATATCACTAACACGCATATAACCATCATATACACATCAATACACAGCATATACCAGCCTATATACATCATTCCATATATACAACACCACATCACATACAAGATATACACATCAATACATACATACACAGCGATATACACACATAAAGATACACAGCATATACACAGTCATATAACGATAACATCATATACACATCCTATCCTAATACACCAGCCTAAACGAATAAAGCCTAGACACATCATATACACATCATATACACAGCATTCATCACATAACAGAACCCTATCTCATATACACAGCTATAACGTAGACACCGCATATACACAGCATATACACAGCATAAACACAATACTACAGCATACAATAACACAGCATATACACAAATAATCATATACACATATATACACAGCACTGAAAACACAGCATTTACCACATCAAGATCAGCTATCACTTACACATCATATAATCATATACAATCATATAACAATCATATACACCATCATATACACAGATATTACACATCATATAACATCAATACACAATATACACTATCAATCTGATACACAGCATATACACATCATAGTACACATGCATATACACAGACATAACACAATCATATACACATCATTACAACACTATACACAGCATCTACACATCATACCATACAATCATATAACCCACTACAACATAATACACATCATATCACACATACCAGATATACACACATATGCACACAGATTACACGTATACACACATACAATACACAGTCATATCAGTATACACACATATACGACACTACACGTTATACACAGCATATACACAGCAATACTACACATAGCACGTTATACACAGCATATACAATCATAGTAATAACACAGCATATCATCTACAGCTCACTATAACAACACTCATACATATATCATAACACAGATATACACAGCATTAGTCAACCAGCATATAAAGCATATAACATCATATAAACATCAGATGACCACATATCAAAGATTACAGAACCACAGCATATACACATCCATATACACGCATTACACATATTAACAGCATATACTAATACACGATATACCCCCCCCCCCCCCCACAGATATACACATCATATACACATCATATTACACAGCATATTACAGCAATTAACATATACACAGCATATTACACAGAAATAAACCTACAGCAGAAAACATTCATATACACATCATATACACAGGCATATACAATCAAAGCACATACTACACATCATATACACATCATATAACATTATATCACACATACCACAGTGATACACAGGCATTACTCACTACACATCATATAAACCTATATACACCTACACACAATCATATAACACATCATACATATACACAGGCATATACACCAGCATATACACATCATATAAACATCATTTAACAGCGCTATACACATGCATATACACATCATATAAATACATATCGCATGATCACATCATATACACATGCATATACACATCATATAACATCATTATTACACAGCATTCACATAATACACACATACACAGCAAATACACATTCATATACACATACAGCAATACACAGCAATACCCATATACACCATCATATACGAACATATCAATAATCATCTAACACAGTTAACTCTACATCATACAACATAGCAATCATACACAGCTACATATACATCATACCGCATATACAACATCATATACCAACATATCACATATCTACAATGACCATTATACACAGCAATACTATACACATATATACACATCATATTACACATTCATATAACAGATATACTTACAATCTATTACACAATCATACACCACTTACAATCATATAACAACCTCAGTATACACAGCCATATACACATCATATAACCTCATAAACACATATACACAGCATATAACACATACACATCATTATACACAGCATATACACAGCATATCACAATCATATACCATACCCATCATATAAACAGCATATACACAGATTACATCATACCACTCATTATAAACATATATCACACCAATACAGCATTTACACAGCATATACACATCATATAACAATCATATTAACACATATCACCTCACCTAACCATATATCACATCATACAATATATCCACATTACAATCATATACACATTCATTACACAGCATATACACATCATATACACAGACCACATATACACACATATACACATAACACATCAATATCCACAGATCCTCAACCGCATTACACCAGCATTCACATTACACCAGGCTATACACCATCATATAACACTCTACATAGATTACAAGGCATATACAATATTACACATAGCATACTCAGATACACACATGACAACATATATAACATCATATACACAGCATATACACATCATATAACTCATATACAATTCATATACACAGATTACAATCCATATACACATCAATAGAAAAATAACACATTCATATACACCAGATATACACGATCCATCTACACCATCAACACAGCATATGACACTCATATACACATCTATAACACATCATATTACACAGCAGATACACAGCGCATAAACATCACATACACAGTAACCATAAATAACATACATACACATCATATACACATTATAATAACATACAACAACATATACACACATATAACAGCATATAACACAATACAGCATATACACATACACATATACCACAGTTCCTCATATACACAGCATATCACACCAGCATATAAACATCATATAAATTTCATATTAAACACATATTACACAGGTACCGACAAGAACACAACTATCATATACACAGAAACAAATATAATAACACACAGATACGAATCATATACACAGCAATAACATCATAACACATCATTCTACCACAGCATATACACATGCATATCACATCAATCAGATATACACAGCATATAACACACATATAACAGCATTCATGTAACAGCATATACACAGCATATACACATCATTACACGATCATTACACATTATATCACACGCATTACACAGATATACACATACATATACCACATCATATACACCAGTCATTACCACACTCATATAAAGCATAAAACATCTAACAGCATATCACATCATATACACATCATATACACAGCATAATACACAGCAGTATACACAAGCATATTACCCATGCTATACACATCGATATACAACATCATATAACAGCATATACACATCGATTACACATTCATATACACAGCATATACACATCATATAACAGCATATATACACATCATACAATCATCTACCGCAATCCATCATATACACATCATACACAGCATATACACGCATATACAGCATATACACAGATATACACACTATACAATAATCAATCATACAAAGCATATACACACATATACCACATTACACATCATAACACTCATATACACAGTCTCTATAACACATTATACTCATATACAATGCAGATGACACATTCATATACACAGAGCATTTCACATCATATACACACATATTACACATCATATTACACAGCATATAACAATACTAACACAATCCAATACACACAATTAACATCATATAACAGCTATACCATATCACTAGACACCTATATAACAGCATCAATCATACACAGCTATACACATATATAGCAGTATACACATCATAGAAACACATATCCAATATACACAGCATATACACATCATATAACGCAATATCACATCATTACACATCATATACAATCAATCCAAATACACAGCATATACAAACATATACACATCAAATAAACACCAGGCATATACACATCAATACACATTCAATATACACATCATATACACAGACATATACAGCATCAAATATACACATATAACACAGCATTACAGCATATACACATATATACACATCACATATACACATCATATACACATCAATACACAGCATATACACATTCACATACACATCATCACAGGTATCAGTACACATCCCTATCCTACACAGCTCTAAAACAATAGCACAGTATATATCACATCAATATACACATGATAATACACATCATAAACACACATCATACAAAACATATACACAGCACTAATATACACATCACACACCCAGCATATACACAGCATCAATACACATCATATACACATCAAACACACAGCTATACACATCATATACACATCATATCACATTCCTCTATACACACTATACACATCATAGACACATCATATACACAGCATATACACAGCATATACACAGCATATACACAGCATATACACATCATAATACACATCATATAACAACAGCATATACACACATATACACATCATATACATCATAGACATCACATACAAATATACACATCATATACACATCATATACACATCAAATACACAGCATAATACACATCATATACACAGCACCTATACACAGCATATACACATCATATACACATTCATATACACAGGCATATACACATCATATACACATCAGATTACACAGCATATACACATCATAATACACCATTCATTACACAGCATATACACAGCATATACACATCATATAACACATCAAATATACACATCATATACACAATCATATACACATCAACATTATATACACAGCATATATACACACATCACATACACAATCATATACACAGCATCATACACATCATATACACAGCATATACACATCATAATACACATTCATATACACATTGCAATACCACATCATAACACATCATCATACACAGATATACACAGGCATATACAAGCATCACAATTATATAAACAGCATACTACACAGCATATACACAGCATACAAACGTCATATACAACAGCATATACACATCATATACAAAGCATTCACAGTCATATACACAGCATATACACAGCATATACACAGCATATGTACGTCATATACACAGCATATACACATCCATATACACGTCATATACACAGCATATACACGTCATATACACAGCATATACACGTCATATACACATCATATACACGTCATATACACAGCTATACACGTCATATACAACAGCATATACACAGCATATACACGTCATATACACAGCATATACACAGCATATACACATCATATACACATCATATACACAGTATAACACAGCATATACACAAGCATATACACAGCATATACACATCATATACACAGCATAACACACCATATACACAGCATTACCAATCATATACACAGCATATACACAGCTATACACATCATATAAACATCATATACTCAGCAGACCTCACTTCAGCATATACACATCCTATACACCGCATATAACAGCATATACACATCCATATACACATCATATACACAGCATATACACAGCATATACACATCATTATACACAGCATATACTCAGCATATCACTATCAGCATATACACATCATATACACATCATATAACACAGCATTCTATACACCATATACACAGAATATATACACATCATATACACAGCATTATACACCATCATACACAGCATATACACATCATATACACAGCATATACACAATCATATACACCATCATATACAGCATATACACATCATATTACCACATCATATACACAGCATAGACATCATCATATACACATCATATACACAGCATATAACACCATAGTACACAGCATATAAACATCATTACACAGCATAACACAGCATATACACAACATATACACAGGATAACAGATATACACAGCATATCACATCAGCATATACACATCAATATAACAGCATATTACACATCATCTTATACACATATCACATATTACACAACACATTTACACAGCATTTACACATCATATACACAGATATATACATCATATTACATCAGAATTATACGCAGCATATACACATCATATACACAGCATATACACGCTATACAATCATTATACACAGCATATACCACATCATATCACATACACAACATATACACAGCATATACACATCAGTATACCACATCGTATATACACATATACACAGATCCGCATATACATCAGCATATCACAGCATATCATATACACAGCATATACACAGACATATACACACGCATATACACAGACAATACAATCATATACAACATATACACACATCATATACACAGCATATACACACCATATACACAGCATATACACATCATATACACAGCATATTCACATCATATACACAGCATATACACAGCATATACACAGCATATACACATCATATACACATCATATACACAGCATATACTCAGCATATACACAAGCCTATACACAGCATATACACATCCTATACACATCCTATACACAGCATATACACATCCTATACACAGCATATACACATCATATACACATAATATACACATCATATACACATCATATACACAGCATATACACAGCATATACACATCATATACACAGCATATACACACCATATACACAAGCATATACAGAAAGAACTAAATAAGGTTAATGTTAATAAATCTCCGGACCGGATAAAATACATCCTCGGGGTACTAGAGGAGCTAAGTTCAGTTTTATTTAGGCCATTGTTTCTTATTTTTGCTGATTCCCTCATGTCCGGTGGTGTGCCTCTGGATTGGAAAAAAGGCTGATGTTATTCCAATATCAAAAAGGGTAGTCGTTCACAGCCGTAATTACAGGCCTGTAAGTTAACTTCAGTGGTGGGGAAGATCCTGGAAAGTTAATAGGGAACATGTTCTAGAGTATGTTTCAAGGACTGACATTATAAGTAGTAACCAGCATGGATTTAGGAGGAATAGATCTTGTCAAACTAACTTGCTTGGGTTTTATGAGGAAGTAAGTAGAAATTTAGCACTTTAATAGCTACCCTGTTCTCTATCCTTTTGCACGTATTAGGCCGGGCCACAATAAATGCGCACACGCTTCATACGTGTTGGTCACTGATTGTGCTGTGATCCATGTCATTTTCGGGGATCATAGTGCATACGAATTGCACCAAAAAATGGCGATCGCATGGACCCGATGAATGGAACGTAGCGCAAACACCCCCAGCGTGCTTGGTGTGGCCACTCCAATTGGGTCACATTAGTTATTTTAAACACGCGATGGGATCATGCATTAAATCAAACTGATATAGCCTTGCCCTTACACTTTAAGGGAAAAGTTTCAAATCCTAAATAAATCACATTAGCACGAAATCAGTAATGAGCCAGTGTTCAAAAATTATTACAAATTCAACGTCAGTTCATTTCTAATGGAGTTTGCAGCGTTTTTTCACCAAGCCGAACGGTTCGATTTGCAATATTTGTGTTTTTATATTTTAGCTAAAACAAATTTGCCGAGTGTTGGAATTTTGTCCTTTTTTTCATTGTTTTGGCCACAAAAATCTCGGTGCTGCAGTGTCTGAGCAAACAGAAATAAACATGTGCTCAGCGCGCTAGGAAGATGTCACAGAAAGTTTAAACTCTTACCTCCGGATTCAACTGACATGTAGAATTTTAGGAAATTGTTGGAACCTTAACCCCTAGTATTATTAAAATATTATTTCTTTAAAAACTTCTACATCCAGTGATCCAACGCTGGATTTTCTGCTCAATGTAATCTTCATTTGACGTAATGGATTATTCCAACATTAGCAGAATGTTGGAAATTCCCCGCCTATTAATGAGACAGGTGTTGCCTCTTAAAAAAGGAAGTGGAATGTTCTTCTACTTTGTTGAACTGAGGAAGCCTCGCGTGGGTGTTAAAGTTCCATGTGAGGCTTAAATACTTACCAGCTCTCATTCCTCGGCTCAACTGCCTTTTCCATGCATGGATTAAGGGCTAGGCCACACTAGCGAGTTTTTCACGCGGTTGCGCGCGCGTTTCGCGCTCACGATTGTGCCCACGATTTTTGCTAAATGGGGAAATCGCGGGAACACGAAAAATTCCCACGATTTCGATGCGCATGCGATTGCGGTACGTTTGCGTTTTGGTAATGCATGCGTCCACCATTTTTTGGGCGTTAACACAGCGTTCCATAACCAAAATGGCGAAAACGCATGCGCAAAACGCGAAGAGGAAAACACAACGCACAAGAAAAGCGCACACAATCGCGTGCGATAGCGCTTGCAATTTTGTGCGCGATTCCTGTGCGTAGCAGTGTGGCCTCAGCTAAGTTCCATGCGAGGCCTTTAAGTACAGAAGCAGCAGGAAAGGGACCGGACCAGCAGTGGCGTCAGTGATTGGCTGAGACATCGCATTGGCGCCACTGCTGCTCCAGCCCTTTCTGCTGCTGCTTCTGGGCTTAGAGGCCATGTATGGAAACTTTAATCCACTCAAGGTTTAGGTTTAGGGGGTTATAGAGCTACCGTATATACTCGAAATATAAGCGAGGTTTTTAGGTTTAAAAAATTAGCCCCAAAACCTCAGGAGGAAATAGGCAGAATTCAAGGCATCTTAATCAAAGGGCAGGTATCCCACCCTTCCCGGCTGTCGCGTGAGTCTCCCGGATTCTGGGTACCACCCCTAAGTCCGCAAAATGCATCTGATCGCCCGGAGCCCCTTTTCTGACTGACACCCCCAGGAAAAACTCCACCATGTCCCTAACTTCGCCTCAGGTCCACCCCCAGCTGATGCCACACCCCTTTCCACCTTGTCATGCCCTAAACTCCACTGGCGGTCCACCCCCAGATGACGTCACAACCCTTTCCTCTGCTCCCCCAACCCTGCCTGGAAACACCTTTGGAAGGGTGGGATGTCTGAAGGGGGTTAACCATGGAAGAAGTAATGGTGGTTAGGGCAGGCATCAGTGTTTAGGTGTAAGTGAAGGTGGTGACATACTAGGCAGTCGGGAAGCAGGAGCTGGAGGGCTAATGTATAGAATGGAGGTCTGGAGACAAAAATGTACATCAGGGATCAGCATGACAGGCTACAGACAGGCACTGGATTGAGGGAATGCAGCAAGTGAACCTTTCAGGTCTAACACAAAGTGGAACTTGCTTATTCTGCTATACCTGGGATGTCTTCTACAGCAGGTCTACCATTTACTGTACACATTGAAGCAAGCTTTATTGCTTTATTGCTGACCTCCATTTTAGCATGAACAGTCTATTTATGTTGACCATAAGGCATCAGTTGTTACTAGTAATTTATTGTATTTAAAGTTAAACTTTATAGGGAATATACATTAGATTATATTCTGTGACATGTGAGTTACCAAATTCTGATTTGGCTTCTGATTTACTAAGGCTTGTTCTTACTGGTGACCACGGCCCTATACTCCATCTTACAGTCCTACGAGGCTTATACTAAATAGTAGCATGTTGGGTTGAACTAAAGTGACTGAATTGATATTTGGCCTGACCATACTTGCAGGATCGGTCTGGCAATGATGTATTTTTATATCTCATAGTTGCCAAACAGTCCCTGATTTTGCAGGACAGTCTCACTCTTATATTGTCCTGTGTCCAATGTCTTAGATGGGCAGAGAGCAGATTGTCCAGAGCCCTTGTTAACCAGTGAGACCTTTAAATAGTAGCAGTTGCTGTTGTTCACCGATTGTGGCAGTGCTATGAATAACCTGCCGGAAACTTCGAGACGAAAACATACCTCTGAGGTTTCGATAAGCTCGGGGAATATGGTGCCATACCGACATTTTATACCAAGCTGGTGTGATCAAGTTCATATCCAGAACTTGCGGGGTGGTGGGCATGGAATTTTTTTTAATAGTGTCCCTAAATTTTTTTAAAAATGTGGCAAACTATGGAATCTGTATTGATATTGTGTAATATTAATTTCTACTGGATTTGAAATAAACTCCCTGGGACTGCAGTGATGTAATCCATCTGTATACTTCTACTAAACGTTGAGTGTTCTCAGGATATACATTCATTTTAATTAGTGCAAGATTATATTAGAATTGTATATAACGTTTGAATTTCTAAGTAAAATTAGAATTGCTAGAAAATATTAGAATATCTAGATAATATTAGAAATAGTAGATAATATACAATATCTAAATATTAGAACTGCTAGATTTTTTGGGATAATATTAGATTTGGTCGATATTACAATAGAACATTTTAGAAAAGCTAGATAGTATTTATTTCTGTACAAAATAAGAATGCTAGAAGATATTAGATTTGGTAGATATTAGAATTACTAGATATTGAATTGCTAGAAATGTTTTTAATTTCTATAATATTACAATTGTGGATTAGGATAATATTAGATTTGGTAGATATTAGAATTTCAAGATAATATTAGAATTTCTAGATAATTTAGAATTCGATATATTGAATTTCTAGAAATATGAGAATTGTTAGATCAGGGTTTCAAAGGGTGTTGTTCTGGGGCCTTCAGCGAGCAAGAGGTGTGCCACAGAAATTTGGTAATAAAACGATTTTCACCAGTATGACTGTATTTCTTTATATAACATTATTATAACCAAACTATATGGAATAATTGAAAGTTCGAAAACGGACCCATTAAAGTCAATTAGAGTCAAATAGTTCGAAAAGTTTGAATGAAGTACAATTAAAATATCAATGATAACTTAATGAAATGGATGTGGGACCTGGGAAATGGTGTGGGGAACATGTTTGAATATCCAGGACCTTCGAAAAATCTATTTTACTCTCACGCGCGCTACTTTCAGCTCTCGCGTTCGAACATTCGATAATTATGCCATAAACGACTCGCAGATTCTATAATTCGATATTACCTCACCTGTTGGTATAAAAGACATTTTACTCGCATATTGTGTGCCTCGACCGGTCAAACATTCGATAATTATCGAAAGTCCGGAAAATATCGAAAGACAGAGAAATCCGGGTCCCAGATATCGAGAAGTCCAAGTCCGGTTGAACTTGAATATTTCGGCTCAATTTTGGGTTCGAGTTCGAGTTCTAGACCATCTCTACTTGCCATAAACTATCATGACAGTAAGCCCATACAGATTTCCCCTTTACTTTTGTATAAAGTATATTAATGGGTACACACAAACAGATTTTTTGGCCCAACCGGGCTGAAAATCAGAGGAGATTTTGACGGTGGTAGTGACCGATGTTAGTTACCCATTTGCCTGGGAATCACAGGCAATTATGCGGTTCATTTCCGCGACTAACAGTCTTCATCCTGGCCACACTCAATATCAACACAAGACGATTCTTCTCTTCTGGATAATGACTGTCAGTCATACACATCATATACACAGCATATACACATCATATACACATCAAATACACAGCATATACACAGCATATACACATCAAATACACAGCATATACACAGCATATACACATAGCATATTACAATAGACACAGCATATACACAGCATATACACATCATATACACATCATATATACACATCATAATACACATATCATATACACAGCATATATCACATCATATACACAGCATTATACACATCATATACACTCATAAATACACAGCATATACACAGCATATACACATGCATATACACAGCATATACACAGCATAACACACATATACACATCATATACACAGCATATACACATCATATACACATCAAATACACAGCATATACACAGCAATAACACATCATCTACACAATATTACACATCATATACACAGCATATACACATCATATAAACATCATAAATAACACAGCATAACACAGCATATACACTCATATCACATATATACACACATATACACATCATATACACACATACACATAACATATACATCACATAAACACATAACAGATATACACATCATATACACCACTATACACAGATATACACATCATTACACATGAAACACATGAATACACATCATATACACATCATATACACCATCACATACACAAGCATATATACATCACATACACACATATACACAGCATATACACATAATATACACAGCATATACAAAATCATATACACATCATATACACATGAAATACACATCATATAAACATACCCATATACACATCATATTACACAGCATATACACATCATATACACATCATATACACCCAGCTACCACAATATACACAAGATACACACAGCATATACACATATATACACATCATATACACAGCACTATACACAGCATACATACACACGCATATACACAGCATATACACATCATAACAAGCATCTACACTCATACACACAGAACACACATATACACAGTCATAACACAGTCATATACACAGCATATTACACAATATACACATATATACACAGCATATACACTCATATACACAGCATATACAGCATATACACATCATCATAAGTACCCCCACCACATCAAAATAAAAACCAAAAACCATATCACAACACAGTCATATACACAGCAATCACAGCATTATACACGTCATATACACAGCATATACTATACACAGCATATACACATCAATATAACATCATATACACAGTCATATACACAGACATATACACAGGCATATTACACATCATATACACAGCATATACACACCATATACACAGCATATACACATTTCATATACACAGCATATCATACACATACCATATACACATCATATACAGCATATACTCAGCATATAGCATCCATACACAGCATATACACAGGCATATACACATCATAGACACACAATAACACAGCATATACACAGCATATTACACATATATACACAGCCTATACACATCATATACAAGCATATAACTCAGCTATACTCAGCTATTACACATCATTATACACATCATACAACAGCATATACACACAATATACACAGCATATAACAACATCATATACCACAGCATATACACAGCAATACACAGATATACACAGCATATACACAGCATATACACATCAATACACAGCATATAACATCTATACACATCCTATACACATGAAAACACATGAAATCACAATCATATAACACATCATATACACATCATATACACAAGCATATACACATTCACATATACACATCATATACACAGCATATTACACATCATAACACAGCATATAACACATCATATACACATCATAACACATGAAATACACATCATACACACATCATATCACATCCATCATATACACCAGCATATACAACATCATATACACATCATTATACACAGCATATACACATCATATACACATCATATACACAGACACAATATACACAGCATATACACATCATATACAGCAAAGCATATACTCCGACCATATACTCAGAATATACACATCAATATACACATCATATACACAGCATATACACAGCATATAACACATATAACATCATAACACAGCATATAACCGCATATACAAAGCCATATACACAGCATATACACACATATACACACATATACACATCATATACACACATATACACATCATATACATAATACAGCATATACATCATAACAACATCATATACACAGCATATACACATCATATACACAGCATATACACACATATACACATGCATATACACAGCATATACACATCTATACACATCATATACAACAACAAACACAGCATATCACATCATATACACAGCATATACATCATCATTACTCAGCATATACGCAGCATATACAACATCATATACACAGCATATACACAGCATATACACATCACATATACACAGCATATACACATCATATACACAGATTATACACAGAATATACACATCGATAACATCGTATACACATCAGATACACACATATAAGCATCACTATACACATCTATACACAGCATATCACAACATATACACAGCATATACACGTTACATATCACGCATATACACAGCATATTAACATCATATACAACATCATATACACAGCATATACACAGTATATACACATCATATACACATCATATAACGCATATACACAGCAATATACACAGCATATACACACCATATACACAGCTATAACACTATATACCAGCATATACACATCATATAACAGCATATACACACCATATACACGCATATACACATCATATACACAGCATATTCACATCATTACACGAATATACAACAATACTCAGCATATACACAGATATACACACAATACCATCATATCACATCATATACACAGCATATACTCAGCATATAACACAGCCTATACACAGCATAACACATTCCTATACACATCCCTATACAACAGCATATACACATCCTAAACAGCATATTACACATCATATACAATCATATAACAATACTATACACATCATATACACAGCATATACACAGCATATACACATCATATTACACAGCATTATTCACATCATATACACAGCATATACACAGCAAATATACTCAGCCATATACACAGCATATTACACAGCATATACACATCAATATACACATCATATACACAGCATATACTCAGCATATACACAGCCTATACACAGCATTACCATCCTATACATCCTATACACAGCATATACACATCCTATACACAGAATATAAATCATCTACACATAATACACATCATTACACATCATACACAGCATATACACAGCATATACACATCATATACACAGCATATACACACCATATACACAGCATATACAGAAAGAACTAAATAAGGTTAATGTTAAAAATCTCCTGGACCGGATAAAATACATCCTCGGGGTACTTAAGGAGGCTTAAGTTCAGTTTTATTTAGGCATTGTTTTCTATTTTTGCTGATTCCCTCATGTCCGGTGGTGTGCCTCTGGATTGGAAAAAGGCTGATGTTATTCCAATATTCACAAGGGTAGTCGTTCACAGCGGTAATACAGGCCTGTAATTAACTTCAGTGGTGGGGAAGATCCTGGAAAGTGTAATAAGGGAACATGTTCAGAGTATGTTTCAAGGACTGACATATAAGTAGTAACCAGCATGGATTTAGGAGGAATAGATCTTGTCAAACTAACTTGCTTGGCTTTTATGAGGAAGTAAGTAGAAATTTAGCATTAATAGTACCCTGTTTCTATCCTTTTGCACGTATTAGCGAGGCCACACTAAATGCGCACACGCTTCATACGTGTGGTCACTGATTGTGCTGTGATCCATGTCATTTTCGGGGATCATAGTGCATACGAATTGCACCAAAAATGGCGATCGCATGCGACCCGATGAATGGAACGTAGCGCAAACACCCCCAGCGTGCTTGGTGTGGCCACTCTCAATTGGGTCACATTAGTATTTAAACACGCGATGGGATCATGCATTAAATCAAACTGATATAGCCTTGCCCTTACACTTTAAGGATAAAGTTTCAAATCCTAAATAATCACATTAGCACGAAATCAGTTAATGAGCCAGTGTTCAAAATAGATTACAAATTAACGTCAGTTCATTTCTAATGGAGTTTGCAGCGTTTTTTCACCAGCCGAAAGGCATTTGCAATATTTGTGTTTTCTATTTTTAGCTAAAACAAATTTGCCGAGTGTTGGAATTTTGTCCTTTTTTTCATTGTTTTGGCACAAAAATCTCGGTGCTGCAGTGTCTGAGCAAACAGAATAAAACATGTGCTCAGCGCGCTAGGAAGATGTCACAGAAAGTTTAACCCCTCTTACCTCCGGATTCCAACTGACATGTAGAATTTAGGAATTGTTGGAACCTTAACCCCTAGTATTATTAAAAATTATTTCTTTAAAAACTTCTAATCCAGTGATCCAACGTGGATTTTCTGCTCAATGTAATCTTCATTTGACGTAATGGATTATTCCAACATTAGCAGATGTTGGAACATTCCCCAGCCTATTAATGAGACAGGTGTTGCCTCTTAAAAAAGGAAGTGGAATGTTCTTTCTACTTTGTTGAACTGAGGAAGCCTCGCGTGGGGTTAAAGTTCCATGTGAGGCTTAATATACTAGCTCTCCATTCCCTCGGCTAATGCCTTTTCCATGCATGGATTAAGGGTAGGCCACACTAGCGGTTTTTCACGCGGTTGCGCGCGCGTTGCGCTCACGATTGTGCCCACGATTTTTTGCTAAAAATGGAAATCGCGGGAACACGAAAATTCCCACGATTTCCGATGCGCATGCGATTGCGCGTACGTTTGCGTTTTGGTAATGCATGCGTCCACCATTTTTGGTGCGTTAACACAGCGTTTCCATAAAGCAAAATGGCGAAAACGCATGCGCAAAACGCGAAGGAAAACGCGAACGCACAAGAAAAGCGACACACAATGCGGGCGATAGCGCTTGCAATTTTGTGCGCGATTCCTGTGCGTAGCAGTGTGGCTCAGCCAAAGTTCCATGCGAGGCCTTTAAGTACAGAAGCAGCAGAGTAAAGGGACCGGACCAGCAGTGGCGTCAGTGATTGGCTGAGACATCGCATCTGGCGCCACTGCTGCTCCAGCCCTTTCTGCTGCTGCTTCTGGGTTAGAGGCCAGTATGGAACTTAATCCACTCAAGGTTTAGGTTTAGGGGGTTATAGAGCTACCGTATATACTCGAATAATAGCCGAGGTTTTTAGGTTTAAAAATTAGCCCAAAACCTTCAGGAGGAAATAGGCAGATTCAAGGCATTTAAATCAAAGGGCAGGTATCCCACCCTTCCCGGCTGTCGCGTGAGTCTCCCGGATTCTGGGTCACCCTAAGTCCCGCAAACTGTCCTGATCGGACCCCTTTTGACTGACACTCCCCAGGAAAAACTCCACCATGTCCCTAACTTCGCCTCAGGTCCACCCCCAGCTTATGCCACACCCCTTTCCCACCCCTTGTCATGCTCTAACTCACCTGCGGTCCACCCCCAGATGACGTCACAACCCTTCCTCTGCTCCCCCAACCCTGCCTGGAAACACCTTTGGAAGGGTGGGATGTCTGAAGGGGGTTAACCAGGAGAGAAGTAATGGGTTAGGGCAGGCATCAGTGTTTAGGTGTAAGTGAAGGTGACTACTAGGCAATCGGGAAGCAGGAGCTGGAGGGCTAGTATAGAATGGAGGTCTGGAGACAAAATAGTACATCGGGTCAGCATGACAGGCCTACAGACAGGCACTGGATTGAGGGAATGCAGCAATGAACTTTTCAGTGTCTACAAAAAGTGGAACTTGCTTATTCTGCTATACCTGGGATGTCTTCTACAGCAGGTCGTACCATTTACTGTACACATTGGAAGCAAGCTTTATTGCTTTATTGCTGACCTCCATTTTAGCATGAACAGTCTATTTATGTTGACCATAAGGCATCAGTTGTTACTAGTAATTTATTGTATTTTAAATGTTAAACTTATAGGAATATAAACATTAGATTATATTCTGTGACATGTGAGTTACCAAATTCTGATTGGCTTCTGATTTACTAAGGCCTTGTTCTTACTGGTGACCACGGCCCTATACTCCATCTTACAGTCCTACCGATGCGTAACTAAATAGTAGCATGTTGGGTTGAAACTAAAGTGACTGAATTGATATTGGCTGACACATACTTGCAGGCGCGGTCTGGCAATGAGGTATTTTTATATCTCATAGTTGCCAACAGTCCCTGATTTTGCAGGACAGTCTCACTCTTATATTGTCCTGTGTCCAATGCTCTAGATGTGGCAGAGAGCAGATTGTCCAGAGCCTTGTTAACCAGTGAGACCTTTAAATATGTAGCATTGCTGTGTTTCACCGAATTGTGGCAGTGCTATGAATAACCTGCCGGAAACTTCGAAGAAAAATACCTCTGAGGTTTCCGATAACGTCGGGGAATATTGGTGCCATACCGACATTTTATACCAAGCTGGTGTGATCAAGTTCATATCCAGAACTTGGGTGGGTGGGCTGGAGGATTTTTTTTAATAGTGTCCCTAATTTTTTTAAAAATGTTGGCAACTATGGAATCTGTATTGATATTGTGTAATATTAATTTCTACTGGATTTGAAATAAACTCCCCTGGGACTGCAGTGATGTAATCCATCTGTATACTTCTACTAAACGTTGAGTGTTTTGAGATATACATCATTTTAATTAGTGCAAGATTATATTAGAATTGGTATATACGTTTGAATTTCTAAGTAAAATTAGAATTGCTAGAAAATATTAGAATATCTAGAAATATTAGAAATAGAGATTAATACAATATCATTAAATATTAGAACTGCTAGATTTTTTAGGGATAATATTAGATTTGTAGATATTAGAATAGAAACATTTTAGAAAAGCTAGATAGTATTTTATTTCTGTACAAAATAAGAATTGTAGAAGATATTAGATTTGGTAGATATTAGAATTACTAGATAATTGAATTGCTAGGAAGTTTTTAATTTCTATATAAATACAATGTTAGGATAATATAGATTTGGTAGATATTAGAATTTCAAGATATATTAGAAATTTCTAGATAATATTAGAATTTCTAGATAATATTAGAATTTCTAGATAATATGAGAATTGTTAGATCAGGGTTTTTCAAAGGGTGTTCTGGGCCTTCAGCGAGCAGAGGTGTGCCACAGAATTTGGTAATAAAACGATTTTCACCAGTATGACTGTATTTCTTATAAAAAACATTATTATAACCAAACTATATGGAAAGTTTGAAAGTTCGAAAACGGACCCATTAAAGTCAATTAGAGTCAATAGTTCGAAAAGTTTGAATGAAGTACAATTAAATATCAATGATAACTTAATGAAATGGATGGGGACCTGGGAAATGGTGTGGGGAACACATGTTTGAATATCCGGACCTTCGAAAAATCTATTTTACTCTCACGCGCGTACTTTCAAGCTCTCGCGTTCGAACATTCGATAATTATGCCATAAACGACTCGCAGATTCTATAATTCGATATTTACTCACTGTGTGGTATAAAAGACATTTTACATCGCATATTCGTGTCCTCGACGGTCAAACATTCGATAATTACGAAAGTCCGGAGAAAATCGAAAGACAGAGAAATCCGGGTCCCAGATAATTCGAGAAGTCCAAGTCCGTTTGAACTTGAATATTTCGGCTCAATTTTGGGTTCGAGTTCGAGTTCTAGACCATCTTATTGCCATAAAATCATGACAGTAAGCCCATACAGATTTCCCCTTTACTTTTGTTATAAAGTATATTAATGGGTACACACAAACAGATTTTTTGGCCCAACCGGGCTGAAAAATCAGAGGAGATTTTGACGGTGGTAGTGACCGATGTTAGTTACCCATTTGCCTGGGAATCACAGGCAATTATGCGGTTCATTTTCCGCGACTAACAGTGTTCATCGGGCCAACCACTCAATACAACAAATGATCAGAACAAAAGTTCTGTTTTACTAAGGACTCACATTTGCACTACATAATTTTTTGTGTCTTTCAAAGTCAGAGCTGTGATACTTGTTTTCTCACTCACAGCTCAATTAACAATGTTATAATCTATGTAACAGTTTGTGTAACAATCTATGTAACAGTCTATGTAACAATATTATTATTATTATTGGGGATTTATATAGCGCCAACATCTTCCGTGACGCTTGACAGTTGCATACAAGGGTAGGTCAACTGTACATGTTACATACAGGGTAGTGCAAGTAAACAAAGTGCAAATAATGTAAGTGTGGTCCAGCAGCATTCAGTGTGGTAAGTTACAGCATTACTGGTACAATAGGAAGGAGGGCTCTGCCCAAGAGCTACAGTCTAGAGGAGATGGGGATGAAACAAGGTAAAGCAGTATCAGTAAAACTAAGTTGTCAGTGGAGTATAACTAGCGGGTCTGTGATGGGTCAGTAGAGGGGTAGAGGTAAGTGGGTCCAGGCCCAGATTGTAACCTGCCGAAGAGGTGATTTGTATTTGAACATATGAAGTGATGGGGAGTGACGTATAAAGCGAGGTAGGAGTTCCAGAGCAGAGGGGCAGCACGAGAAATTCCTGTATACGGGAGTGGGAAGAGGTGATGAGAGTGGATGAGAGGAGAAGAGAGCAGAGGTTAGCCCTTGGTAGTATCTGTTTCAGATCAGAGATGTATGGGGGGCTTTAATGGAGATAGTCTTGTATGACAAGGTTAGTAGATTAAATTGGATCTTTGGGTGATGGAAGCCAGTGGAGAGATTGACAGAAAGGGGCAGTGTGTGAGAAGTGGGAAGAGAGGTGAATGAGCCTGGCAGAGAGTTAAGGATTGATGAAGGGGCGCCAGTCGGTTGCTGGTAGACACCACAGGAGGGTGTTACAGTTGTCCAGCTGAGAGATGATAAGGCATGAACTAGAATTTGGTAGTAGCGTTCTGTGAAAGGAAGGGGCAATATCATGTAACATTCTATGTAACAGTCTATGTAATGGTCTATAGGGACCAGAAAAAAGTGGAACAGCAGACTACACTGAGCAAGCAGAAAGGGGGATTCCAGACACCAGTAATCCCCCCTAATACACCCTGAAAATATTTAAGCACCCTCAGTGTATTGTAACTTTAAACATATACACACTGTAAAGTACATACAACTCTGGAAATTCACACTAAAGAAAAAATTGTATTGCCAAGTATGTCACAGCTCTGAAAAAGTTTGAGAACCACTGTGTTAGATAATATTAGAACTGGTAGATAATACTAGAATTACTAGTTGTTTAGAAATGCTACAAATAAGAATTGCTAGATAATATAACAATTGGTAGATAATATTACAATGCTAGGTTACATTACAATTAAAATATATTACAATTGCCAGAAATATTATAATACTAGATAATATACTCAATGCCAGATAATATTAAATTACTGATAATATTATAATTACTAGATTAAATTACAATTGCCAGATAATATTATAATATATAGATAATATTACAATTGCCAGAATATTATAATTACTAGAATAATATAATTACTAGATAATATTACAATTGCCAGAGAATCTTACAATTGCCAGATAATATTATAATTACTAGATAATAATATAATTACTAGATAAATTACAATTGCCAGATAATCTTACAATTGCCAGATAATATTATAATTACTAGATAATATTACAATTGCCAGATAATTATATAATTACTAGATAATAATATAATTATAGATATATATTACAATTGCAGATAATCTTACAATTGCCAGATAATATAATTACTAGATAATATTACAATTGCCAGATAATCTTATAATTACTAGATAATATTACAATTGCAGATAATCTTACAATTGCCAGTTATATAATTACTAGAAAATATACAATTGCCAGATAATCTTAAAATTACTAGATAATATTATAATTACTAGATAATATTACAATTGCCAGATAATATATAAATTACTACCAATTACAATTGCCAGATAATTACAATTGCTAGATAATATTGAATTAGTAGATAATAATACATGTACTAGATCATTTTACAATTACTAGATAATTTTAGAATTGCTAGATGATATTAGAATTCTATATAATTTTACAATTTCCAGATAATGTTAGAATTACTAGATGATATTACAATTGCTAGAAATATTACCATTGCTAGATAATATTCAGAGAAGGGCAACTAAATTAATAAGGGGATTGGGGGTAGCTTTAAATATGAAGAGAGATTAGTTACAATTATGTACGCTAAAGAAAAGGGCCTTTAATGGGGATATGATTACTGTGTAAAATACATATAACGGGCCATACAATAAACTATCTGGGGCATTGTTCACCAATAGAGCATGTCAGAGGACACGTGGACATTCCTTAAGATGTCCGGTGTAAGAAGAAAAGAAGTTTAGGCTTCAAGTTTGGAAATGGTTTTCACTGTGAGAATGGTAAAGCTATGGAACGGTTTCATTGGATGTGGTGATGGCAGGTTCATTGGTTAGTTTAAAAAAAAGCTGGATGAGTTTCTGCAACAAGGAATGTTGCAAGTTTACTGGTATTGATCCATAAAGTAGAGTTGATCCAGGGAAATTTCCGATTGCCACTTGGAGTCAGAAGGAATTTTTCCCCCTTCATAAATTTGGTGGGGTTTTTTGCCTTCCTCTGGATCAACAGTTAGGCAGGAAATGAGGATATGCGATGGGTTGGACTGGAGGACGGATGTCTTTATCAGCTAAAAATACTATACTATACTATACTATAACTATACAAGACTCTACTAACTAACATACTAATACATACATACAATACTAACAGTACATACTCTACTATCTAGCATACATACATACATACTATACTAATTACAATCGCTAGATAATATTAGAATTACTAGATAAGTTATAATTGTTAAATAATATAAATAATACTAGATATTACTAGGTAACATTAGAATGCTTAATAATATTACAATGCTAGATAATATTAGAATTACTAGAAATATTACTAGATAATATTACAAATGCTAGATAAAGAATTACAAAAGTTTGAGGGCCTAGGCACAACCAGATTAATAAGAGTTCAGTAGGTGCAGCTCTCCAAAGTCTTCTACCTTGGGACTATTTTATTAGCAAACATCCAAAAGGTGTTTCATACTAACAGGAAGATTCAATAAAAGATCTTGGGGGAGATACAATATGGCCCATTTTGTCTCTAAAACTCACGTTAAACCGGATTTTTGGAAATAGCGCTGTGCTACGACCAAACCATAGCGTTAAGTTTTGCGCTACTTTGTAACGTGAAACTTAACGCTATGGCTTGTGGAGCGTTAAAGAGCCGCTCCTTACCTTAGGCCGATCCCGCGATGCACATAAACTGACGGAATCTCGTTTACGTCAGTTATTGTATCGCAAGATCGGGGCTAAGGTAAGAACGCGGCACAGATATTGGATCCCCGTTAATCGTTAAAAATTGAGCTAATTTTGCCCCAACCACCAGATCTTATTAACATTTGAAAGCTAACATCTGATTGGTTGGGGCAAAAATAGCACCATTTTTAACGTAGAACTTTTATTGAATAACCCTGTTTATGTTTTATTTGTGGGGCTAGGGGGCATGTCAAGAAGAGGTGGCTAAGGAAAAGTAGGTGTTCCGGAGGCTGGAGAACCAGTTAAGTTCAGGTTGCGGGAGTTTGGGGTGGTCTCACAGGAGCGCGGGAGAGGACCCCAAAATCCGGATAGAATCCCGCGGACTCCCCGGAGGGATGCCTGAGTCTATAATGGCATTTTACAGTTTTACATGGGATATTTTAGATTCTGGGTAAAAATTTGGGAATAATTCTCCTTTAAGACTTAGTAGAAAGTGTTAAAAATAGTGACTGTCCATAAAAATTTGGGCAAATCAAGATCGTGCTATAAGTTAAGCCTTAGCTGGGTACACACCATTAGATATTTCTGGCCGGCTTACTGATAGGTAATGTGTATGGTCGGTCATCCAGGCGGCTGGCCGCATCAAGTATGGTCGTCGTTTGTCAATATAGGACGGACAAGCGATAGAACTGTTGGTAAATTAGGGCCGCATTATTGGTTGCTCAAATGTCGGCCGCGGCCACTATTGCCACAACTGACTGTCATTTGTCCAGCTGAGTGTCACTGTAGCGAATGCTCGGTCGGGAAAAAAATCTGCTGGTGTGTACCCAGCCTTAGTGATCTACACCCTGGTAATGCAACACATTCAAGATGTGGTCGTTGTCTTTTTATTTGTCTTCTTTCTATTACTAGACAGAAAAACAACCCACAGAAACCAATGTGACCAGCGGCTGACCTTCAAGACCAAGCCACTCACTGCCTTATGAGGAAGTCCAAGGAGCAAGGAGCCACAAGGTATGACAGTTCTGGTGGCCCAGTGATGGATATGGGCTTGCACAGAGCAGAAGAAATGTTTTCAGTGATGTCACCCTCACATGTGACACTATCTGGAGGACAGAGCTGGGGCGAGGATCGGGCTTTGTAAGTATCATAGGGGAATAAGTAGAACACAACCTAGGATGGGGGGGGGGTCAGGTTATTAATATAAATTCTTGCTAGAGGGTTGACTGTAAATGTTTGAGATTCTTTCAATCCTAGTCCAGGGGTTCCTCTTTAAATAGTGGCCAGTTATTGATCCTTGACCTGTGGGGGAGCAGATTCCATTTTTACATTTGCAACTACATTATCATTAGTGTCAATCATTGGCTGAGCTGTGACATGGATCCAACAGAATTTGCAGATATAGTATGGTGTCCCTTACTAGAGTGAGAGAACTGATAACACCGGACCATGAATGGTGCTTCCAACAACGTTTATTGGTAAGAAAAAATATACTTAACGATTGTTAGTGTGTATAAGCATCAATTGGTCCGCTTTACACAATAGTACTAATACATGTGTTTACACACATAACCCATAGCACCTCAATGTCCCTTTCCTGCTCACTAAGCTCCATCACAGAGGAGTGATTAGTAAGTACTTACCCTCCAACATCCACCCAGTAATAGGTACATTATTGAGAAACCATTGAACGAGCTGTGCAGAAATCATGTTTGGCTCAGCACCAGGTTTTTTCTATAAGTGATTAAATGGTGGATGTTTCCCCAGTATCCAACGCAATCTGAACAAATTCTGGCCTGTATTGAGGGAGATCTAACACTGGGTTCTGAGACACAACGCAACCCACGATGTGCTACTCTAAGGACGCTCCTGTATAGTAAACTGGTACAGGCTGACCAAGTGGCAAAATGTAAAAAGCCCCCTTTGTTTTCTCATCCCAGACGGGCGTTTTAAATGTTGAATTGTAGTTTGCAACGCGCTTATGGTGGGATACCTTCAACCATCCATATTCGGGGCGTGTTTTAAAATATCATCATATTTAGATATAACAACTATTTGTGTACATGCTGGAATCGTCCGTGCACTGGTTATGTGGGTAAGATATCTGGTCCATTAAATGCCGATTCCAACGACACAGGAGTGACATTAAGATTGCCCGTCGAAACTAAATAATGGCTCTTCTCGGGGGGATGATTTCTCTGTAGCATCTCATTTCTGTGTAGCTAAAATCAGGTTTTGACCTTCGTGGGATGGTATTGTCAGGTCCCCCCGCTAAAAGGGGGGTCAACACAATGCCCTCGACAGGGAAGCATAGGGATCTTCAACTACAAACATTACAACCCAAGGGCCCTAAATGCCAATCTTGGTCTTAATGTTTCCTCCTAGAAAATAATATCAATTGGTATGTAGATGGTGTCTGAGGTAGATTTTTAGCAGTGATGTTAGAGTTTTTTAACAATAAAAGATGTGTTTGAATAAAGATCAATAGGGTTGTGAAATTGTTGGGGTTATATGATAGAAGACCAGTGGTGTACTTGTAATGGTTCTTTACCTGGAACAAATGTGTAATATGTGCATATATTTAATGTGTTTTAATGTGATGGCCACTAGTGGCCTTAGCAATTGTCTCTAGTCTATTTAAAGGGCAGTTTGCTTATCATTGTTTGTATAGTCTGATGAAGGTGCAGTTAGCACCGAACGTCCAAATATGGTGTTAGACTGATGTGTAAAATACACCTTTTGTCTGCAAGACTGGTGTGCACAGTTTTGTCCTGTCTACAAACCACCATTTAATAGGTACATAATTGAGAAAACCCATTGCACCGAGCTGTGCAGAAATCATGTTTTGGAAGCACAAGTTGTTTCTAGTGTTTAATGGTGGATGTTGGAGGGTAAGTGCTATATAAACCTGTCTCAGCTATCACTCAGGCAGCTGATGGTTAATAACTGTTGATAAAGTTCTTTATGCTGCTGTCAATCATAGGGCTGACCCTCCTGTCGCTACTTACTTAAAGCACTATGCACTTTATACATGAGTCATATGATTCTCTTTTGTGCTGCTGCTCCAATCATGATGACTATAGTGGCTATGATGACTATTAGTGGCTATATGGCTATGATGACTATAGTGGCTATGATGACTATAGGGCTATGATGGCTATGATGACTATAGTGGCTTATGATGACTAAGGTGCTATGATGACACAGCATATACACATCAAATACACAGCATATACACAGCATATACACATCATATACACATCAAATACACAGCATATACACAGCATATACACATCAAATACACAGCATATACACAGCATATACACATCATATACACATCATATACACATCATATACACATCATATACACATCAAATACACAGATACTATATAATATTAAGAATTACTGGTATTCATATACTATACTGTTTTTTCTGGTTGGGACAGGCATACTATATAATATTGAGAATTAACTGTATTACTACTATACGGTATTTCTGGTTGGTACAGGCGATACGTGATATAATTAGTTGGGAATTTACTGGTATGTAATGACAATTACTGTAGTTCTGGTTTGGTACAAGGGCTACTATATATATGTGAAATTACCTGGTATTATCCATATAAATTGTAGTTTTTGGTTGGTACAGGGATACATATAATATTGAGAACTTTTTTTGTGATTTACTAGTAATTAATACATTACTGTAGTTCTGGTTGGTTATAAGGGATACTGTATAATTTCTAATTACTGGTAATTAATACATAATACTGGTAGTTTGGGTTGTACAAGGGATACTAACTATATAATATTGTGAATCTAACTGGGGGGTTTAAAAAAAAATTTAATTTTACATATACTGTATTTCTAGGTTGGTACAGGGATACTATATAAATATTGACAGAATTACTGTAATTATACATATTCTGTAGTTCGGTTTGTACAAGGATACTATATCATATTAGAGACTAACGGTATTAATGAGATACTGTAGATTTCTAGGTGTACGGGGATACTAATATAATATTGAGATTATGGTATTATAATATATGTCGTAGTTCGCGTTGGTACGGTGGATACTATATAATATGGTGAGGACATTACTGGTATTCATAACATAAACTGTAGTTCTGGTTGGTACGGTGATCTTATAATATTGAGAATTACTGGTATAATACTATAATGTGTTCTGGTTGGTACAAAAAAGGGGATACTTATATAATCTGATAATTAACTGTATTAATACATATACTGTAGTTTCTGTTTGTACAAGGATCTATATAATCGTAATTTAGAATTACTGTTTTAATTCATTACTGTAGTTCGGTTGGTATCAGGGATCTTAATGTATATATTGAGAATTACTGTATTAATACATCTACTACTGTAGTTCTTGTTGGTCCAAAGGGATCAAAATATTTGAGAATATCTGGTATTAATACGTACATAACCTTAGTTCTGGTTGTACGTGGATCCTATATGTAATATTGGAGAATTACTGGTTTTAATCCATATAAATGTAGTTCTGGTGGTACAGGGAATACTAGAATCATATTGAGAATCTGGTATTATCACATTCCTGTAGTTCTGGTTTGGTATGAGGGATTACTATTAAATATTGAGTAACTGGTATTGATACCATATACTATAGTTTCTGGTTGATACAGTGATACTATATTAAATTTGAGATTACTGGTTTTAATAAATATCATTTAGTTATGGTGGTTAACAGGGATACTAATATATATTATAATTACTGGTATTATCCATATATTGTCTGTTCAGTTCTGGTTGGAACAGTGATATGGTGATATTATATGTGAGGATTACTGGTATTAATACATATACTGGGAGTTTTGGTTGGTATGGGAGACTATATAATACATTGAGATTACTGGTATAATACATAATTGTAGTTCGGGTTGTCGGGGATACTATTAATATTGAGAATTACTGGTTTTATATACTATAATGTAGTTCTGGTTGGTACGGGAATACTATATAATATTGAAGAATTACTGGTTATTAATACATATACTGTAGTTCTGGGTGTGGTACAGGCATACTATATAATATTGAGAATTACTGGTATTGATACATATACTATATTCTGGTTTGATACAGGGAGACTATATAATATGAGAATTACTGTTTTAATAAAATATCTGTCGTTATGGTTTGGTACAGGGACTATAATAATATTGCGAACTTAACTGGTATTAATACATATATTTGTACTGTAGTTCTGGTTTGGTACAGTGATGCTATCTAATATTGAGATTACTGGTATTTTAATACATATACTGGAGCGTTCTTGGTGGTAAATGGGTATAATATATCATTTGAGAATTACTGGTATTAAATACATAATTGTAGTTCTGGTTGGTACGGGGATACTATATGATATTGAAATTACTGGTATTAATACATATACTGAGTTTTGGTTGGTACAGGGATACTATATAATTTAAATTACTGGTAGTACATATAACTGTAGTTCTGGTTTGTACGGGGATACTATATAGATATTGAGAATTACTGGTATTAATACATATAATTATTCTGGTTGGTGCACGGGATACTATAAAATGAGAATATACTTGGTATTAATACATATCACTGTATTTCTGGTGGTACGGGGATCTATATAATATTGAGAATTACCTGGTATTAATACACATATAATTAGTTCTGGTTGGTACGGGATCTTAAAATATTGAGAATTCTGGTATTAATACATTATACTGTAGTTCTGGTTGGGTCCGGGGATACTATAATAATATTGAGATTACGGTAATTAATACATATAATGTCGTTCTGGTTGTACGGGGTACTATAAAATATTGAGAAACGGTATAACTACATATGACTGTAGTTCTGGTTGGTAGGGATACTCATATCCTATAATATTGAGGACTTACTGTATTTATCATTTACTGTAGTTCTGTGGAGTACCAGGGAATACCATATAATATTGAGAATTACTGGTTATAAATACATATCCTGTAGTTCTGGTTTGGTACCGGGATACTATATAACTCTGAGAATTACTTGATTAAATCATATAATGGTAGTTTCTGGTTGGTACGGGATACTATAATAGTATTGTGATTGCTGGTAGAATACATATACTGTAGTCTGGTTGTGGGGTACACGGGATACTTTATAAACAATTGTCTCATTCTGAAGTCAGAAGGAATTTTCAGCAGATGTTTTTTTTTTTTTGTCTTCACTCTGGCATCACTGTTTGGCAGGGTTAATTAATAGGAACAAAGGCTTAGACCTAGATGGACGTACAGTAGATGTCTTTATTTTAACTTCCGTTGCGATTCTTATATCACCACAAATTCTTTTTTGTGACCAATGTGGGGGTAGTATCACTAATAAAAACCCGCCTTTGCGACATTTAAAGGACAACCATGACCAAAATAACCCCCCCACCCCACCCCCAAAAAAAAATCAAAACGTTTTGCTATAGAAGTACATACCCAGGGGGGAGGAAAACCTTTCGCCATCCTATAATCCTGGGTGCAGCTGTCTGCATAAGAGCTGAAGTAAGCTTGCAGTGCTTCTATTATATACAAGGTCGGTTGCAGTAATAGGTGTAAAAGTTTGCCCACGTTTGGAGCAACAATCACAAGTTAGCTTTTTAAGTTGGTTTATACTGCAGTTAAACAACATTAATTGGTTGTTGGCGGATTGTTTGCACAGGCAAATGTTTTACACCTTTTATTGCATCAGCCCACGTGTTCTCCTAAACTATTTTTTTGTAAAGATGCACCAATACGATGAGGTTAGTTATCTCACTCAGTCATCGGGGTATCATAGTTCGTCCGTCACATCTGTACAAAGGACTTTTCAGAATAGTAAAGATCGTTCTTGTGTTCCCATACTTGCCACTACTCTCATGGCATTGCTAACAGAATATTAATGCTGAGCCTGCTGGTCCCCGCTCGCAAATGTGTCTGCCTCCCTTATGGGTCATGCAGCTCTTCACGAGTTGTTTAGCTGAAAGCAAGGTGGCTGACTCTTGGCTAGCACGGTTGGAGGTACTGCCAGGGTTTTAAGTTAAATTCCTTTCCTCAGGAAAGTCCTGGGGATAAGATAATGGTCCACAAAAAAAATCCATGTCCAAGTTTCCTTAATTACCTAGGAAGCCTCCAACTGGCAACCATTATTTATTTCTTTATAGTAAAACATTGCTCCATTGTAACGTATTGTTTTTAATCGCCAGAAAATGTACTTTTCCTAGTTACCATTCCCGTCCTGTACCAACCAGGACTACAGTATATGTATTAATACCAGTAATTCTCCATATTATATAGTATCCCTGTAGGTAGGGTATAGGAGGGTACTAGAACAAAAAAAAATACACTTTACATTTAAAGCCCAAGTTATCTAGTAATACTAAGTTGTATTTATAGGGTACATACCTTTTAAAGGATGTCCACAGGTCCTCTGATATGACCTATTAGTGAACAATGCACCAGAGAGTTCATTGTATGGCCCATTAATATATTTGTATGAGGTAATCATGTCCCCACGCAAACGTCGCTTCTTCAATGTAAACAGCCCTAACTTGTCTAATCTGCCTGCATATTCGAGCCCCTCCATTCCCCTTATTAATTTAGTTGCCCTTCTCTGAACTGCCTCAATTTCCAAGATGTCCCTTTTGTATATGGGAGTCCAAAACTGCACTGCATATTCCAAATGAGGCCTTACCAGTGCCTTGTAAAGAGGGAGAATAATATTTTTTCTCTCTTGAATCTATTCCTCTCTTTATACAAGACAATATCTTGCTAGCTCTAGCCGGTGCTACCTAGAATTGTTTGCTATAGCTAAGTCTGTTATCAACCAGAACCCCCAGAGCCATTTTCTACTACTTTTAAAGCCCATGTAAGATCTATGAGGTAAATAAATAACGTGCCTTTTAAACATCCAGATTATTATTTGAATTTGTTGTTGTTTCACTTGTATCATTTATGTCTGCAGCACCATAAAGGTTTGAATGGGATGACATGGTAGCAGCAGCTTGCATATGCCTTGTTCTTTGTTAGTATAGTATAAACCTATAATCAAAAAACATCCACTGCAAGAAATCCCAGGAATTATCTATTGATCCCCATATAGACAGGCAGGTCGGCAGTAACTAAGCTGCCTGTTATGTACAATGGGGAGGTTGGAGACCACTGCAGGAGAACAATGCCAGCTCAGCTTCAGTGCAGTAGTGTGTATCATACTCAGGCCAGTAGTTAAAGGGGTTAAAGGGCAACACTGCTTCTTTATCGTGATCACAAAATATCGCCGGTACAGGTATTTTTGTGACTGCCTTGAAATGCTTTTTTTTTACAACCACACCACAAATTACTGAAAACATGCAGTACTCATGGTATCGGGTGCTCAGTCTATTCTTGTACCGTCCCTGCAGCCGCAAAGAAGCAATGGCAAGGGGGCAGCACCAGAGGCATTTTGTTGAAGTGCCACTGCATGGTTCATAGCCAACTGTAGAGGTTTTATGGGCTCTAAAATTACTTACCAATAGTGATTGTTATATCTTACCTGAACCATTAACCCTGATGTTTCTGCTCCCAGTCTCTCTGCCTCCCAAAAGCTACCATACAAGCTCTTTACAAGCTCGCACAGGTGCAGTGGAGACAGCTCGGGGAACAGCAGTCATTGGTCATGATGTCATCCACCAGATAAGTTGCGAAGATAAGCACTTTAAAACCATTTGGTCCTTTTGTGTGTGTGTGTGGGGGGGGGGGGGGGTATCTGCTTATTTACAATTTATAGTTTGAGAAATTTGGACATTCCCTTTAAAATAAACAGTGAGTTGCGCTATTCGCTGCACAATCTTCCTGCTGTGCAATTAGCGCACTAAGAAATGTGACACCTTGTGCAAAAAAAAAAAAGAAATGTTACTTTAAGGGCATATTTATTATGAAATTTCCTACATTTGCCTGTATTTCACACACAAAGAAAAGGTTAAAGGGCAACTGTGGCCTTAAAACAAGTTAGGGTTAAATGAAAGCCTGCAGTATCTCTTTTAAAATGAACTGACAATCACATCTCTGGCTGGAGCCTGTGAGACATTACATTGGGGTAAAAGTCCAAACTTCCTTCTTCCAGTCGGTTGAGTGAAATCGCCTGACCTCTGCCCCGCCCATCCACCCCAGAGGAGAAGCATGCTCAGTTAAAACTTAATGCTGGGGAAATCAGGAAGTAGCTGGGGAAAAAATTGACAGAAAAAAAAAAAGAAATGTTACTTTAAGGGCATATTTATTATGAAATTTCCTACATTTGCCTGTATTTCACACACAAAGAAAAGGTTAAAGGGCAACTGTGGCCTTAAAACAAGTTAGGGTTAAATGAAAGCCTGCAGTATCTCTTTTAAAATGAACTGACAATCACATCTCTGGCTGGAGCCTGTGAGACATTACATTGGGGTGAAAGTCCAAACTTCCTTCTTCCAGTCGGTTGAGTGAAATCGCCTGACCTCTGCCCCGCCCATCCACCCCAGAGGAGAAGCATGCTCAGTTAAAACTTAATGCTGGGGAAATCAGGAAGTAGCTGGGGAAAAAAATGACAGTTGAGAAGGGGAACCTATTAATGCAGGCAGGGGCTGGTCACATGATTACAAGCTGGTCACATGGCTGAAAACAGGAAGTGTTCAAGCAGGAAGTAATATTGCTGAACCTTCCCAGCAATAACTTCTCACAAATTTTATCTAGAGATGTGATTTAGGTTTTATTTTGAAGGTGTGATGGAAGGCTTTTTATATCATTCTTACTAGTTTGGAAGAATTGGAGACCACAGTTACCTTTTAAGCATTAGTGGTTGTGAAGGATCACTAGACTACATCCTTTTAACACCCACTTTGACTTTTTTTGCTGTATATTGAATTAGTCTAATGGCTTTACCAGTTTTTAGTGTAAATGTAGCGTATATGTAAAGATATGTATACGGTTTTGTGCGCTGGGATGGACGAAACGTCTTTACCTAATGTACAGATCCGTTTGAATCCCTAATGTACAGATACCTTTGCGTCCCTAAACAGGAACAGGACTTTTTTCTAACACCCACTTTGCATAGACTCAAAGCTTAACGTGGCCTTGATTACATCACAAAACATTTAAGTATTAACGATTTTTGCAAAACTTATTGTATCTTTGCAAAACACATTGTGCCACTGAACAAATGGTTCCACTGGAAGCTGGACGGGGAAGCCGGTCATTAGGTAAATGGATGAAAGGTAAGGTGTAGCTAGGGGGGGCTATTCAAACTGTGTCTGGGAATACGGTGACTAATGACACCAGACTGAGACTGCAGTCATTTATTTTAGTCTGTATTTGCATAGCAGTCTCTAGTCTTGGAAGGCAGCCACATACTCATTTGGTCACATGATTAACCAACTTCCCTATTATGATTCCCTCATAATACAGCAACTGGCAATGCATCATCTTAAAGCCACACTAACCAATGCAATAAAGGTTAGCATGGGGCTGCTCCTGCCACAAGTGATACAATATAGAAACAGCAGCATTGTTTTTAATGTGGGTTTACTATTGCTTTAATCCAAGCACAAGGCTGCAAAGTGGACAAAGCTCGGAATTAAAGGAAGAAAATGTCCCTGCTTAGCTATGATGAAAAAACAAGGTCTATGGGAATCAAAAGAACAAAGGGCGTGTATCCTGTACAGTGAGGTTCCCTGTTGGGTCTGTTTGTAGCCACTGTCTTAACAAGGCCTTTGTCTCAATAACCACTTGCAGCCAGGTGGTACTTCACTGTGTTTGAAAGTCATTCCATATACTATAGTTCTCCTTCAATGGGATATTGACAGGACAGTGGTGCTATAACAAAAATGTTCATCTTGCCTCATAGATGTAACAACCCTTTGATAGTGATTTGCAATATTCCTGACTTTATTAGCCACGATAACTAATACAGAACTCAGTTTGCAGTGAGATTGGGGCTTTCATGTGCAAACCAAATGTGCAGCAAAATGCTGTGAAATGGTCGGCCAATGGCAGGAAGGGCGAGAAGGGTTCTCTGGATGGGTAGGTGATGGGAGATCCCCGATTGTACTAGCCCCTTCAACCCCACAGCTGCCACCAGAGTGTATTAAGGGCTCGGCCACACTGCTCCATTTTCTCACACGCTACTGATTGCGATTCATTTTCGGAACGTATGCGATCACCATTTTTTTGCGGAACGCATACCGTCCGATTATAGCACGGGTCACAGTGCAAGCAGACAGTAGCCATCCAGTGCTTTCCAGTGTGGCCACAGCCTGAGAGAGAGATTGACTTGGGCAATCTGAGCTCCTAATAAGAACCCACATTATCCCGTCAAGTACAAAAACAAAAATGTGTGAAACAAAAATGTTAAAGGGGAAAATATGGGTTTTATGGTATGGGGGAGGGATTGCAAAACGGGGGAGAGGGAGGGGGGGAGGGCTGCAGTGCGCAGGACTATATGGACTCGCTATCCTCCTGGTGGGCAGTTTTTGGACTTTGGAGGGACATTACAGGAGAACCCTATGGAGCTGGATGTGAGGTAAGGATTTTATTACACTACACAGTGGGGACAGTAGTGGGGGGGATTATAGTTTTGGGGGTGGACATGCCTTTTAATGTAGGGCTGTTTTGTTGTATAATTATTACTAGTGTTTTCCAATACAGGGTTTCTCTAAGGGTGTGCCGGGCACACAGGTGTGACTTCAAAGAGCCAGAGATGTGCCTTAGAATTTTGTAGTGGAAATATTTTCACTAGTATAATTTACAATTTTTTATTAGATTGTATTCTAAAAATAAATATTATGGTAACATTTTAACACAATCAATGTAGTGTAACTTTAATACAATATACAGTGTATGTAAGCGTTACCAGCTCCTGCATGTGCTGCGATCGCGCAATGTAGCGCAATTTGATTGCATGCAATTGAGCAAAAAAATGCGGATCCCATGAACTCTGATTAACGGATCGCACGCCAGCACACTAGTGTCGGATCGAAATTGCAATCAGATCGCACTTAAAGGCGCATTAGTGTGGCCTAGCCCTAAGGTGCATATAAAATATGGGTATAATTACAACTTTAGGTCCAACATAATGTCCAACAGAACTGTGCCAGGAGTGCCACGTTCTGAAGAAGTTTGAGAACCTCTGTTTTCTATTGTAAGTTTACTCTACAGCCTTATTGTTTTCCATGTTCCATTAAGTTGAAGCCAAAGTCAAATGGTGCCACCTAGAGGGGATTCTAGAAACTTACACGGGTATATCCTACAGAACTTCACCCATTTAGTTACCGTAAAACTTCTATCTAATACTTGGCATAGGGTAACAGCAGTCTAATGCGTTTTGGGTTGAGATTTCCTTTTAATCAGCTACCTTCTAGTTCTAGTATAGTATAGTATAGTATAGTATTAGTATGTATAGTATAGAATAGTATAGTATAGTATAGTCTAGTCTAGTATAGTATAGTATTAGTATGTATAGTATAGAATAGTATAGTATAGTCTAGTATAGTATAGTCTAGTATAGTATTAGTATGTATAGTATAGAATAGTATAGTCTAGTATAGTATTAGTATGTATAGTATAGAATAGTATAGTATAGTCTAGTATAGTATAGTATAGTATAGTATTAGTATGTATAGTATAGAATAGTATAGTATAGTATAGTATAGTATAGTATTAGTATGTATAGTATAGAATAGTATAGTATAGTATAGTCTAGTATAGTATAGTATAGTCTAGTATAGTATAATATAGTATAGTATTAGTATGTATAGTATAGAATAGTATAGTATAGTATAGTATTAGTATGTATAGTATAGAATAGTATAGTATAGTATAGTCTAGTATAGTATAGTATAGTATTAGTATGCATAGTATAGAATAGTATAGTATAGTCTAGTATAGTATAGTATAGTATAGTATAGTATTAGTATGTATAGTATAGAATAGTATAGTATAGTCTAGTATAGTATTAGTATGTATATTATAGAATAGTATAGTATAGTATAGTCTAGTATAGTATAGTATAGTATAGTATTTGAGGTTGAATAAAGATATACGTCCACCCAGTCCAACCCATCTAGCAATATCTTCATTTCGTGCCTAACTGTTGATCCAGAGGAAGGAAAAAAAACCCACCAAATTTACGAAGGGGGAAAAAAAAGTCCCGTAACTTCCCTCTCTTATTAAAGAGGGGGAAAACTATTAAAAACCTACAGGGTTATTCAATAAAAGTTCTTATTGTTGAAAATGGTGCTAATTTTGCCCCAACCAATCAGATGTTAGCTTTCAAACGTTAAATAATATCTGATTGGTTGGGGCAAAATTAGCACCATTTTAAACGATAACAACTTTTATTGAATCTCCCTGATTATCCCTGGTTGGGTAAATTAAAGCATCGAAAAAGAGGGTTATGTTTTGAATTGTTTTAACTTTTAAATACATCAATGGGGCAAACAATAAACTATCTGGGGCATTTTCAGATTGTCAAAAGAAACACGGACATCCCTGAAGACTGGAATATCTGTTTTCAGTTTGATTAACTTAGTTCTTGACGTTTCGTTATCTGACTGGATCTCTCAATTCAGAATGACTTGTACAAGAATCTGTTGGCAATTAACCCTTTCACTGCCACAGATCGTTTATTCACAATCTGTGCAGTGAATGCCAAACTGCCAAGATCGTGAATATACATCTGTGGCTTCCCCCTCAAAATCTTTTTCCCCTTTGCTAGGGGCGATCGGGGGGCAGCATTCACTGCCCCCTAGCCCCCTCGATCCTCCCCCCTCTTTCGTCCCAAATCCGGGGGGGATCGGGAGATATGGTACCTCTTTTCCTTATCGCCGGTGAGCTGCTGGTCCCACGTGGAATCCATCCAGAAGCGGAAAGGGAGACCCCGGTGACTCACAGAACTTCCTCTCTCCTCAACCGGGGTCTTCCCTAAGAACTGTACCATGCTGCCCCTGGTGGTCTAGTGGAGGTACTGCAGTGTGATCTCCATATAGATCATGCTCAGTACCTGGTATAGCACAAGCTGTCATGCTTGACAGCTTTACTATACATTTTGTGAATGGAACTCAAAGTTCCATTCACAAATAGGATTTTTTCTAAGTCTTTTGCTACTTAGCGAAGACTAGAAAAAAATGGGGACGAGATCAAAATTTGGTGATCACTTCTGATCATCAAATTATTGATTTTGCCAATGAACAAAAAAAATCACTTCCTGGAAATGATTTCCGGGAAGTGATTTTTTCCGATCGGATTTTGAATTGGAAAACGGGCATTTATGCATTATGCATTTATACACACTTGAGAAAGGACCTAGACTGTCCGAAACATGTCGTGGTGTGCACAATAAATGCACGTTTGTTTATAGCAATACCTGTGGGGTTGTCTGAGTTTTTGGTTGCTCTTTATTACACATTTTTATTTTGAATTTATGTCCAGGAAAAGACATCTGGGCAACCAAAGTCTATAGGAGATGTGGTGAGCTGAATTGCATTTACATTTAAGCCCGTATTCCAAGTTCGGTATCATTCCCTAAGATGATTTGATGATCATCTTTGGGAATGATCCCCAAAAATAGGGAAATGCACACAAAATAAAACTTAAAGTGATACACCACCTTTTTTTTTTTTAACCTAAAACTATAAATTAGCAAAAAAAAATTGTTCTTCTCCAAGCTTCCCTATTCCCCGGTAATATCCTAAAGTAAACGCGGATCATTATTTTGTTCGATTTCAAGGGAAACTAAGCCTATTTTAGTAGGGATTTTGCAGAGGTACCAAAAAAAGACCGGATTTAACTTTTAGGATCATAAAAGTGGCAAAAACTTGTGGGACTCTCCGTACTAACTGCTTTTCACTAAAATACCACTAAAGGGGGAGTGGGGTATAGGTGTGGGGGGTGGGTTGTGGCGTTTTTTTTTTTTTCTTCTTGTAATTGCAATTGCGCATGGATCCCATTTGAGCTAGTTGGTGGCCCCTCTGTTTGCACCCATATGGCATACTACCGTTTGATTCAGGACATGTGGGAGATTGCCGTTTAGTGGGTTTTTTTACTTGCCAAGTGGGTTTAGGTAGGATTTCAACCATTGATTCCTCTTATTTTATTTTTTTCACAAAATCTCCTAAAGCACGGACTTCTTTTGGAGTCAGTGGGTCTGGAATTCTTCATGTATGTATGAAAGCATGGCATGGTAAATAGCTGAAGGTGTGTAGATTCCAAAATATATAGTTTGTGGGGGGGAATTTCCATGTTTCTGGCTGACTGTTTCCCTTAGAAAAAGTGTAGGCTGTTCAAATTACAGAGCACTTTGATTCTTTCTTGTAATTGCATTAGTGCATGCGTCCCATTTGAGCTAGTTGGTGGCCACGTCTCTGTGTGCATCCACTCATATGGCATAACGTTTGATTCAGAACATGTGGGAGATTGATATTTAGTGGGGGGTTTTATTTGTGGGGGGCATTTCCAAGTTTGGGGCTGTTTGAAATTACAGAGCACTTTGTTTTTTTTCTTGTAATTACACTTGTGCATGCGTCCGATTTGAGCTAGTTGGTGGCCACGTCTATGTGTACATCCATGCATATGGCATACTGTTTGATTCAGAACATGTGGGAGAGTGATATTTAGTGGGGGGGTGATTTGTGGGGGTGTGGGGGCATTTCCAATTTTTGGGGCTGTTTGAAATTACAGAGCACTTTGATTTTTTTCTTGTAATTACACTTGTTGCAATTCGTCCATTTTTGAGCTAGTTGGTGGCCACGTCTCTGTGTACATCCACGCATATGGCATACTGTTTTGATCTCGACACATGTGAGAGTGATATTTAGTGGGGGGGGTTTATTTGTGGGGGGCATTTCCAAGTTTTGGGGCTGTTTGAAATTACAGAAACTTTGATTTTTTTCTTGTAATTACACTTGTGCATGTGTCCCATTAGAGCTAGTTGTGGCCCCATCTCTTGTGCACCCACACATATGGCATACTGTTTGATGCCGGATTGTGGGAGATTGACATTTAGTGGGTTTTTTGCTTGTCAAAAGGGTTTAGGTAGGATTTCAACCCTTGAATCATCTTATTTTATTTTTCACAAAACCTCCTAAAAACACGGATTTCTTGGATCATGGGTCTGGAATTCTTCATGTATGCATGAAAGCATGGCATCGTAACGTAGCTGAAGGTGTGTAGAATTCCAAAATATATAGTTTTGTGGGGGGAATTTACCTGTTTGGAGACTGTTTCCTTAGAAAAAGTGTAGGCTTTCAAATTACAGAGCCACTTTGATTCTTTCTTGTAATTGCATTTGTGCATGCGTCCCATTTGAGCTAGTTGGTGGCCACGTCTCTGGTTGTGCATCCACGCATATGGCATAACGTTTGATTCAGACATGTGGGAATTGATATTTAGTGGGTGGGTTTATTTTGGGGGGGCATTTCCAAGTTTTGGGGCTGTTTGAAATTACAGACACTTTGACTTTTTCTTGTAATTACCCTTGTCATGTGTCCCATTTGAGCTAGTTGTGGCCACGTCTCCGTGTGCACCCACACATATGGCATACGTTTGATGCAGGATATGTGGGAGATTGACATTTAGTGGGTTTTTTTGCTTGTCAAGTTGGTTTAGGTAAATTTCAACCTTGAATCATCTTATTTTTTTTTCACAAACAAAACCTCCTAAAAACACAGAGTTCTTTGGATCACTGGGTCTGGAATCTTCATGTATGTATGAAAGCATGGCATAACGTAGCTGAAGGTGTGAGATTCCAAAAATATATCGTTTGTGGGGGGAATTTCCATGTTTTCTGGACGGTTTCCTTAGAAAAAGTGTAGGCTGTTCAAATTACAGAGCACTTTGATTTTTTTCTTGTAATTGCATTTGTGCATGCGTCCCATTTGAGCTAGTTGGTGGCCACGTCTCTGTGTGCATCCACACATAGGGCATACCGTTTGATTCAGAACATGTGAGATATTGATATTTAGTTGGGGGTTTTATTTGTGGGGGCTTTCCATTTTTGGGCTGTTTGAAATTACAGGCACTTTGATTTTTTTTCTTGTAATTACACTTGTGCATGTGTCCCATTTGAGCTAGTTGGTGGCCATGTCCCTGTGTACATCCACGCATATGGCATACCGTTTGATTCAGGGCATTTGGAAGATTGATATTGACAAGTTTTTACATGACATGGAAATTTGCCATGATTTTTAAACTTTGATTGTATTTTTTATAAATTTTTCCTGAAATCGGTAAAAAAAGCGAAATTTTACATGACAACTGCGCCCACACCATTTGTGGTATGCATAAAGGAATCACACCATTTGTAGCTGAAGGTGTGTAGATTCCAATATATATAGTTTTGGGGGGTAATTTCTAATATAGAGGGGTGTTTAGTCTGACAAATCTGAAAATTTGCTGTAATTGGGCCCATTGTTCATTGGCTCACTTCGTGGCTAGTTGATTCCACGTTTGCGTGTGTAACCATACATAGGGCATACCGTTTGATTCAGGACATTTGGGAGATTGATATTTTGGTAACTTTTTTTTTACATTACTACTTGGGATTTTTGGCATGATTTCTACCATTGAGAGTTTTTTTTTTCGAATTTTTTTAGAAATCTGCTAAAACTGTGAACTTCTCACGAAGAACTGCGCCCACACCATTGATGGTACGAATGAACAAACTACAGAATTTCGTAGATAAAGGTGGTGTGATTCGAGAATATATGGTTTGGGGGGGTTGTTTTGTGGGATAAATGAGGGGAACTGTTTTCAAATTCAGATTTGACTGAATATTTTTGCTGTTTCTGAGCCATTGTGCCATTGTTTTCACTTTGTGTCTTTTGGCTTCCCACGTCCACGTGTGTAACCCACATATGGCATACACCGTTTGATTCAGACATTTGGGAGATTGATATTTAGTAGCTTTTTTTTACATTCCATGGGGTTTTGGCATATTTCTATCTTTTGAAGTTGTTTTTGTTTTTTTTCAGAAAAATGCGAATTTCTAACGAAGAACTGCGCCCACCACCATTGATGGTATGAATAACAAACTACAAGCGTTACGAGCTGAAGGTATGTAGATTCTGAGAATATATAGTTTTGTGGCGGGGTATTTCCAAGTTAGAGGGTTGTTCAGTTTGAAAATCTGGGTAAATGCTGTTATTGGCTCACTGCGCATTGTTTTACATTTTGACTAGTCGCTTCCACGTCCGGTGTGTAACCACACATAGGCATACCGTTTGATTCAGGACATTTAGGAGATTGATATTTGGTAAGCTTTTTTTTACATTACATGGGGTTTTTGGTGTATTTTTTAACTTTGAAATGTATTTTCCTCTATTTTTTCCAGAAATTGTGTAGAATGCGAATTCTACGAAGAACTGCGCCCACACCATTAGGTATGAATGAACGAACTACAGTGCTACATAGCTGAAGGTGTTTAGATTTCAGGAATATAGTATTGTGTGGGGTATTTCTGAGTTATCAGGGTGTTTTGGTTGAAAAAACTGCAGACTGTCCAATTCGGAGTTGGCTAAATATTTTCGCTGTTTTCTCAACCATCATGCATTGTCTCACATCGTGGCTTTTCGCTTCCACGTCCGCATGTGTAACCACACATATGGCAAATGTTTTGATTCAGGACATTTGGAGATTGATATTTAGTAACTTTTTTTTACATTCCGTCAGGTTTTGGCATGATTTCTACCTTTTGAAGTTGTTTTTTGTTCATTTTTTTCAGAAAAGTGCGAACTTCTACGAAGAACTGCGCCCACACCATTGATGGTATGAGAACGAACTACAGTGCTACATAGCTGAAGGTGTGTAGATTTCAGGAATATATAGTTTGTGGGGTTATTTCTGATTTACAGGGGGTGTTTTGTGGAAAACTGCAGACTGTCCAAATTCGAGTTGGCTAAATATTTTCGCTGTTTCTGAGCCATCGTGCATTGTCTCACTTTGTGGCTTTTCGCTTCACGTCCACGTGTAACCACACATATGGCATACTGTTTGATTCAGGACATTTGGGAGATTGTTATTTAGTACCTTTTTAAGATTCCATGAGGTTTTGGCATGATTTCTACCTTTGAAGTTGTTTTTTTTTTGTTCATTTTTTTCAGAAAGTGCGAACTTCTCCACGAAGAACTCGCCTCAAACCATTGATGGTATGAATGAACGAACTACGTGCCACATAGCTGAAGGTGTGTAGATTTCAGAATATAAGTTTGTGGGGGTATTTCTGAGTTACGGGGGGTGTTTTTTGGAAAAAACTGCAACTGTCCAAATTCGGAGTTGGCTAAATATTTTCGCCGTTTTCTGAGCCATCGTGCATTGTCCTCACTTTGTGGCTTTCGCTTCCACGTCCGCGTGTGTAACCACACATATGGCATACCGTTTGATTCGGACATTGGGAGATTGATATTTAGTAACTTTTTTTTTAGATTTCATGAGGTTTTGGCAATTTTTTACCTTTTGAAGTTGTTTTTTGTAAATATTTTTCAGAAAAGTGCGAACTTCTACGAAGAACTGCGCCCACAGCCATTGATGGTATGAATGAACGAACTACAGTGCTACTAGCTGAAGGTGTGGTAGATTCGGATATATAGTTTGTGGGGATATTTCTGAGTTACGGGGGTGTTTGTGGAAAAACTGCAGACTGTCCAAATTCGGAGTTGGCTAATTTTTCTGAGCCATCGTGCATTGTCTCACTTTGTGGTTTTCGCTTCACGTCTGCGTGTGTACCACACATATGGCATACCGTTTGATTCAGGACATTTGGGAGATTGATATTTGGTAACTTTTTTTTACATTCCATGGGGTTTTGGCATGATTTCTATCTTTGAAGTGTTTTTTGTTTTTTTTTCAGAAAAATGCGAATTTCTACGAAGAACTGCGCGCCACACCATTGATGGTATGAATGAACAAACTACAAGCGTTACGTAGCTGAAGGTATGTAGATTCTGAGAATATTTGAGGGGGTATTTCCAAGCTAGAGGGGTGTTTCATTTGAAAAATCTGGGAAAATGCTGTTATTGGCTCACTGGCGCATTGTTTTACATTTTACTAGTCGCTTCACGTCCGTGTGTGTAACCACACATATGGCATACCATTTGATTCAGGACATTAGGAGATTGATATTTGGTAAGTTTTTTTCATTACAGGGGTTTTGGTGTGATTTTGTAACTTTGAAATGTATTTTCTCTATTTTTCCAGAAAATTGTGTAGAAATGCGAAATTCTACGAAGAACTGCGCCACACCATTGAGGGTATGAATGAACGAACTCAGTGCTACATAGCTGAAGGTGTGTAGATTTCAGGAATATATAGTTTGTGGGAATATTTCTGAGTTACGGGGGTGTTTTTGTGGAAAAAACTGCAGACTGTCCAAATTCGGAGTTGGCTAAATATTTTCGCCGTTTCTGAGCCATCGTGCATTGTCTCACTTTGTGGCTTTTCGCTTCCACGTCTGCGTGTGTAACCACACATATGGCATACCGTTTTGATTCAGGACATTTGGGGAGATTGATATTTTGGTAACTTTTTTTTACATTCCATGGGTTTTGGCATGATTTCTACCTTTTTGAACGTTGTTTGATGTTAATTTTTTTTGAAAATCTGGTAAAAGTGTAACTTCTACGAAGAACTGCGCCCACACCATTGATGATATGAATGAACGAACTACAGCATTACATAGCTGAAGGTGTGTAGATTTCGAGAATATAAGTTTGTGGGGGGGTATTTTTTGAGTTGGCGGGGTGTTTTTGTGGAAAGCTGCAGACTGTTCAAATACAAAACTGGCTAATTTTTTTTTGCTGCTACTGACATTTGGCACTGGTCACGCTCTGGGTTAGTTGGTAGCCATGTCTCTGGGTACACCCATGAATGTGGCATACCTGTTTTATTCGGAGGGGTAGGCTTTCATATTTGAGATGCCGTTTGAACTTTCCCCCACAGTTTTTAGCTGAAATTCCCATTTGATTTTGTCTCTGATTTTACAAAAAAGGAAAATGTGAGAAAGTAACTTACATTTGACGAAGAGCTGCTTCCGGGTATCTGCATTTTGATCGAAACTAACCTCACTCGTAAAATCCTGCGAGTGTGTATTTTCTAACAATATCTCACTGTGGGGATATTTTAGTTAATTTGTAGATATTCTATGTTAACTGTCAGTAGTGGTTATACATTTTAATTGGTGTAATATTCTAGGAGGTGCAGTTTTAGTTTGGGGGGGTCTCCTGTACAGAAAGTGGGGTACCTACATATATCTGTTATCATTGTACTCGGGAGTATCTGAGCTTTTAGAAACAGTAAATTTTTGTGTGTAACCTAAGATAACTATAAGTGAAAATGGGAAAAAATCCATGAAAATTGCAAATTTTTCATTTTTTTTACATATTTTACCCAAATTTCCAGAAAAGTTAACAATTTTGTTACCGTGTTAAGTACACTTTGTGCTGAAAAAACATGTATAATATTCCTGATCTTTACTGCAATGTTTCCTACTGTAAATTAGTCTAAAAACGATTAAGGACAAATCCTGAAAATTCTTCTGGCAGTTAACGCAAAAAAATGAAAACTCCTGGCAGTGAAAGGGTTAATACCCTGGAATGTTTACCAATCAGCATATAACAACAAGGTGTCAGAGACATTGTGGCTAAGAAGTGTTATCAAAACTGTCCAGGGTAATTTGTCAAAATAGAATTGTACATGGCAGAGAGTTGGTGTCGAAACCCCATGACCACCACCACCACCTCTAGTTACCTTACCAGCTCCAAATGGTTCTCCTGTAATCCCCCCCCCCACCAGGAGGATAGCAGAGTCCATATAGGACTCTGCCTCCTGTCTCCCCTCCGGGAGAATTTTGGCATGTGCACTGCAGCCATTCTCCCCCTCCCTCCCCCTCCCTTTGAACTCCCACCCCCCCTAGCTACAAACCCATTTATATAGTGTAGGCCTTAGTCCTCCGCCCCAACCGCTATATTTTTAATTTAAGAACTTCCCCGATCTTTACTTACCTTCCCTCTTTCCTCCGACGTTCAGATCTGCCTCTCAGCCAATCACAGACGCGGCTGACGGTCCCGCCCCTCTGCTTGCATTTTCGCACAAGGAGGAAAGAGGGAAGTAATGTTTGGGGAAGTCTCTTACCGTATATACTCGAGTATAACTGTCCCGAGTATAAACCGAGGTACCTATTTTTAGCTTAAAAAAGAAGGAAACCACATTACTCGAGTATAACCGAGGGGGTAGTATTTGCCACTAAAGATGTTTGGAAACTACACTCCCAGCATGCTTTATTGCTGGTAGTTGTATTTTTCAACATCTTAATTTGCAAATACTTACAAATAGAGTAAAACCTTCTTATTAGTGCATCACGTATGCCAAATTAGGAGGATTTACCCTATTTGCAAGTATTTGCCACTTAGATGTTTGAAAACTACAACTCCCAGCAATAAGCATGCTGGGAGTTGTAGTTTTCAAACATCTAATTGGCAATACTGCAAATAGGGATAAATCCTCCTTTATTTGTGCATACAGTATGCACAATAAAGAAGGTTTTACTCTTATTTGTAAGTATTTGCCAATTGTGTGTATCTGCCCTGTGGAAGTAAACTTCTCCTACCATTGTCCCCGGCCGCTTATCCGCATCCTTTCCCCAGCCTCTGCGCATCCGGTGATGTCACTACCCAGCGCTTCTCACTTTGCGGCCCGGGTGTGACATCATCCGGATGCGCAGAGGCTGTGGAGCAAGGATGCGGATCGCGCGGTCGGCGGACAAGGTAGGAGATAGTCTGACTCGAGTATAAACCGAGGTAAATTTTCAGGCTTTTTTAGCCTGAAAACCTCGGTTTATACTCGAGTATATACGGTACATTAAAAATATAGCGGTTGGGGCTGAGGGACTAAGCCCTACAATATACAAAAAATTGAAAAGAAGGGTGGACAAACCCTTTAAAATAAATGTATTATTCATAACCAAATATGTTCATAGAAACAAACCTACCATACCACTAAAATATATAGCAGGGGTCTTCAACTTGCAGGTATCTAAATGCCTGAAAACTACAACTCCCAGCATTCTCTGGATGCCTTCTGATATTGTAAGTGCTGTAGTGGAATACTGGGAGTTATTTTTTTCAAACAAATGTAGGCCCACAGGTAGAAGATCTCTGGTATCGAGTACAATGTACACTTTATATAATATATCCCTACTGTCCTCAACTACCTAACCATGGGCCTTTACTGTCCCCTACTACCTACCCATGGGCCTCTAATGTCCCCAACTTCTACCTACCCATGGGCCTCTACTGTCCCCGAATACCTACCCATGGGCCTTTACTGTCCCCTACTACCTACCCATGGGCCTCTACTGTCCGCAACTTCTACCTACCCATGGGCCTCTACTGTCCCCAACTTCTACCTACCCATGGGCCTCTACTGTCTCCAACTTCTACCTACCCATGGGCCTTAGCTCATTTTAAATCTTTATCTGCAACTATTCTCTTGTTGATCTGTGACAGGGATAGGTAACCAGTAGTTATACAGATGGTATACAACTCCCAGCATTCACTCTATAGCCAAGGAATTCTGGGAGTTATAGTTTTCAAACATCTACTGGTTACCTATCTATGATTTTATAATTAAGTCCTGCAGAATATACATTTCAATCTCCACCCACTGTCTAAACTTGCATTATGGGAGACTGCAGTGAAATATCTACACCTTTTTATGGGTGTAGTTGATATGTATGCTATGTTTTGAAAACTACAACTCCCAACATTCCCTGTCTGCACTTTGCTGTTTTACAATGCTTGGGAGTTTTAAATGTCAATCATCTGGAGGTCCACATTGTGATGAACAAGCGTACAATGTAAAATGCCATAGACAAAATCTGGAATTGCACCCCAATTTTCAATTATTTCACCATATTGGCATGATCAAGCAGCATGGTAGATTCCACATTGTTTCCCTGTTCTGGTAATCGCAGAGTTAATCCATGTTCAGTTGTAAGCTCTGAGCTTTCTTTCCCAAAGCCAGGGCCATTTGGTGTCAAATGAGCAATGATCAAAGGAAAGGTGATGAAAGCCCCTTGACATAATACAAACAATGTCATAGACTGTAGGCAACGAGAACAGCAGGAATCTGTTGTTGAGATTTGAACAGAACGCCAAATATGCAGATGAAAGTAATTCATATTCCTTAATAATTCAGGATGTAGATTATTTCAGGTTTTCATAAATACCCCCAGTTTTATCCAGTAATTAATTACTACATTTATAGATACCTGACACAATATCCTAGCCCGAGCCAACTTGGGATATTATCCTTACTTCTTAGCCTACAATGATTAGATCTGTCATATTTGGTCCTGTTCTGTGGGATAAAATTAGTTATGGACCATCATGACATTATTTGAATGTGACGCTGTATGGTTTCACGGGATTATGGACTGGGGGAATTTGATATTTAACAATTCCCTCCAAAACTAGAGCCAACTTCAGTGGCAGAACCAAGTCCACCCCCTGGGACCAGACCACTCCCTTTCCTGAAGAAAGGATAAAAATGGAACTGGGTCTCATCACAAGAAGTCTGTCATAACATCTCACAAGGACATCGGCTGGACATAACATCTACCATACTGGACAACCGTATTGGCTTAAACGCAGGACTATCATTTGTGACGATGAATTTTTCCCAATAAATGGATTAACAGTTTCTGGACTCTTCTCATGGACTATTCAGTCAGATGCCATTTAAACCTTAATATTCCTTCTTTTATCCATTCTAACCCTCACTTGTGTTTACCCGGCTTTATGTTCAGTGATTTATTTTATTTTTCTTTATATTTTTATGCACTATTTTTAACAACTTTTAATAAATGATATAAAATCATTTATAGGCTATTGTCCTATTCTGAGTATATCCCAAAACAAACCTGTGTCTTCGAAGTACGCTACTATAGAGAAGTATTGTGTAGGTATATAGAGATACTGTATAACTGTGTATAGGATATTAGGGGTGAATAACCAATTTTCTTACAGGTTCTTAGAAGTAGGGGAGCGGATATCCCCATATAGGTAACAGGTCATTCCGCTGTTTAATTGGGATGTGGTATATTGATATTTAGTGATATTAATTGTGTAGTATATCATTTGTTCACCAAACCCACCAGGTCTGATCTGTTCCGTCTGCCTGTCGGTTGTTTGGAGTGTGTTTTCCGGTAACGGATAGGTGGCTGGGCGTCTCGGGACTAGGGGGTTTGTGACACACATACCTGCTGTAGTTCTAGCTTAACCTCATCAAGTGGTAGATTATTCTTTTCATCACTAGAACCATCCACATCCCATAGATCATTATGGCCAAAAGGTTTTTCACAGACCAATGAAATCACATGTTATCTGTTCCCATGCAGACACTTGCTCTGGTCTCATGCACAGGTCCAGGTGCAGATAGAAGTTTGTTACTTTGTTCTATGGGAGATTGTTACTCACTCTGACCTCTGCTAGTAAAACCAAGGTCAGAAGACTAACCCCTGCTTTTCCAGTCACTACAGCATTAACTTCTTTTTTACCCAGTGATCCCTGCAAAATCTACCTGTCACGAACCCCCCTGTCTGGTCCAGTTACCCACCTATCAGTTATCGGAAAACGCACTCCAAGTAAGTCAATGAAACAGAACGGACAAGGAGGGGGTTAGTGAACAAATTGGATATAACACACAATATTTCTCAATATCTATACGATAGGCTGTCACCACATTCCAATCAGGGGAATGACCTGTTAAATCAATATATGGGGTTATCCGCACCCCCTAAATTATACAATCCTGTAAGAAAAAGGTTATCCACACCTATTACTCTATACACAGTTATATATATTCTAAACAATACTTCTTCTATAGTAGCGTAACTGTTTTGGGATATACTCAGAATAGGACAATTAGCCTTTAAATGATTTTATATCATTTATTAAAAGATAACAAAAGAGTGCATAAAAAATATACAGAAAACTACGTTAACTTACTGAACATAAAAGGTAACACACAGGGGAGGGTAGAATGGGATAAAAGAAAGAATACTTAGAGATAAATGGCATCTGAAAAGTCCATGAACAGTCCAAGAAAATTTTAAATCCAATATGGAAAGAGTGACAGAGTCCAAATTGATATTCCCTGATGTAAGCCAATATATGGTCCATGCGATTGGCTAGTTGTTCCTTAAGATGTTATGATGAAATTCTGGGCTGAGTCCATACTCCCAATTTATCCTTTCTCCTGAAAATGGGAGCAGACTGGCAGGGGAGGACTGGGACCCTTTGGCTTGGGGGGAAAATACAACCAAGTGTAATCGAAAAATTTTTGACCACGCCCACTTTGCTAAGGTCACACACTTTGTTTAATTTACGCCCATTTTTAAGACTAATTTTGCCAATTTACAAGGTTGCCTGCAAGTTTATGATATGGTTAAGATAACTAACAGACTAATAAACTGGAGGGCTAACTTAATACTGGCTAATAATCTGGAGGGCTGATAACACTGGCTAATGCTCTGGAGGGCTTACAACACTGGATAATGATCTGGAGGGCTAAATAACGAATAGATTCTGTGGCAGCCCAAATTATTTATAGCCCAGGGGGCTTTTGCCCCTCAGCTTACTGGGCCAGTCCTCCCCTGCAGACTGGTGTCTAGAGGGGTGGGCTTGGTTCTGCCCCTGAAAGGTGTTTCCTATTTTTGGAGGGAACTTTAAAGCTCCAATTTCCCTCTAGGATATACTGTCCGTACTGTACACGCCACATTCAAAATAATAACATGATTGTCATTAATTAATTTTACACAATGAAATGATACCAAACATGACATACTTTGGAGTTTGTAGGCCTAAGAAGGATAATATCTCGAGTTTCTATAGGAATATCATCACCTACAAGGTGTCTATAAATTCAGATTTAATTCTAGTATAAACTGAGAATATTTATGAAAATATGAACTAATTCTATGCCCTGAATTATTAAGTAATATGAATGGCCTTTGAACTGCCATTTGGTATTGGCTCAGTTCTAAACTAGAAGACTTCATGCTGTTCTCCTGCCAGGATGTCTAGAACCACACTAGATACTGGTGTGATATTTACCCCCTAGAGCCTTTGAGACAGGCACCCTGCCAGGTTAACCAAACGGAGTTGGCTATGGGAAAGACAAGTCTTCTATGAATTGTCAGGGATTTTTTAACCCTGTGATTGCCTGACAGTTAAACAATGTGGGAGCTGCCATACTGCTTGACCATGCCATAAAGTGAGATAATTTGAAAATGAAGGCTGCAATTTCAGACATTGTCTATTAGAGTTTACATTGCACTCCTGTTCGTCACACTACCCAGGCCCTACAAGATTTCTGTTTGTATTCCTATCCACAATGGCATCCTGCATAACATTCTAAGTACATTAGAGATGTTGATACCTCAACATATAGCCAGCTAAAAACACAGTAAGGGCTACGCCACACTACTTGATGTGGCCACACTAGTGCGCTAGAAAGCGTTGCGTTGCCGTAAGTAAATCGGGGCGCATGCAATACACATTTTTTGCGCAATCGCATGCAGTCCGATTGCAAATTACTGGCGGATCGCAATCGCGATCTACCGTGCACGCACAAGCCCGTAACATTGTGGCCTCAGCCTAAGAGGCTGGGAGGTTTTGCATCTAGATAACTGAAAATCCTGTTATACTCACCAAGATTTTACTTTCCTGGTCCGTAGCACGGCAGTGGTCACGAATGGTTAACCTCTCTTTTCTGCTTGAGTGACAGGCCCCTCCCCTAGCTAATAAACAGCTTTGATTGGCCCCCTTACCTTGCCTTTGAATGACTGTTAGAGTGGAGTGTATGGTTGCCCAAGAAGATAGGGATGTTGACCACTGCCTTGCTATGGACCAGGAAAAGAAAATGTTGCTGAGTATGACAAGATTTTCAGTTTTTCCTGGTCCTGCAAAGCAGTGGTTACGAATGGGATTTATAAAGCTCAAAAAAATGAAGGGAGGGACAAAACTAAAAATTTTATTCATGGACTGAATTTTCCATCCAAAATCTGCTTTGGCTGTCAAAGCTACATCCACTTTGTAGTGTTTAGTGAAGGTGCATAAGGAAGACCAGGAGAAAACTGGGCGTAGAAGGCCCAAGAGGCTGCCATGGACCTAGTCGAGTGCGCCACAACCCTAGGAGGTTCTGCCTAGTTTGTATATGCTTGTCTTATACAGGGTGATTTCGGAGGGTATAAATATGCCCCCTTCCTCAGGTGTTATACCCTGCGAAACGTTGTGATATGATGTGTGGTCACTAATCAATAAATTATTATTTGCAAAAAAATCTAGATGATTTATTTAAAGGTGAACTCCAGCCACAAAATAACTTCTGAAGGATAATATTCTGAAGGATCACCCACCCAAAAAACCCACTTGCATTGTAACCTTCCCTTCGTTTGATGCTCCTAGGGCCACTTCTATCATTAGGCAGAGTGAGACATTTGTCTCAGGCGGCACCCCTGCACTGAAGAAGAAAGGCTGCAGACAGGCAGTGGTAGAAAAAAATGTTGTTTTTCCCTTGCCCGGTCAGAAAAAAGGAGTTTTTCTCTTAGTAACAATATGATGTTCATTAGAGTAATTTTAATTAATATCTATAGGTTAGCATTAGTTCGTTTGTTAGGGAAAGGGTTAGACTAGTTGCATTAGTGAGGGCCCTGCTGAAAGAGTCGCCACTTTAAAACATCGGCTCGCAGCAACCCTGGAAATAATCAAGGGCGGCATTCAAAGTTTGGCTCAGGCAGCAGAAACCCTAGAAGTGCCTTGGTTCACATCCTAATTACAAGAATCCCGATCCTTCGTCGATCCTTCTTCTCTTCTGGATAATGACTGTCAGTCATACACATCATATACACAGCAGTACCATCATATCACTCAATACCAGCATAACACACATATAACACATCAAATTACCCAGCATATACACAGCATATACACATCATATACACATCAAATCCACACATTACACAGATATACACATGAAATACACAGCATATACCAAGCATATACACAGCATATACACATCATATACACATCATATACACAGACATATACACCCATCAATTACACAGCATCACGCATATCCCATCATAACCACATCATATACACCTCATATACACATCAAAACACACTACTCCACAGCATAATACTCGCATATACCACATCCATATACAGCATATACACATCATATACACATCATATCACACAGCATATACACATCATATACACATCAATATACACACATCATACACAGCATATACATATTACACACAATATACACAGCATCTAATACACATCAATCCAGCATATACACGCATATACATCATTAACACAGCTATACACAGCATACACACATATACACATCATAATACACAGCATATACACATCATATACACCAAATACACAGCATAATACACCATAACACGCATATACACAGCATATATCACATCATATACACATCATATACACATCATCATACACATCAAATACACAGCATATAACATACACGCATATACACATCATATACAACATCTATACACATCCTATACACAGCATATACAACAACATATACACATCATATACCACATATACACAGAATCACATCGTATCACATCCTATACCCAAGCTATAACACAGCATACACATCATATACACATGAAATACACTGAATACACATCATAACATCATATACACACTCACGCATATCACACACATACACATCAATACCAGCATATACACATCATATACACAGCATTACCAATATACCATCAACCACTAAATACCACATATACCCGCATATACACATCATATACACCTATACACATCATATACACATCATATACCATCATATACACAACCATAAATACACAGCAATACCTACACAGCATATCAATATTACACAGCATATAAACAAAGCATATCACAGCATACACACGTATATACACAGCATATACACATCATATCCCGCCTATACACGTCTATACACAGCATATACACAGCATATACCCATCATATACACGTCATATACACAGCATATACACATCATATCACATCATACACAGCATATCCACTCATATTACAAGCTATATACCGAATATACACAATCATATACACGTCATATAACACAGCATATACCACGTCATATACACAGCATATACACAGCATATACACTCCCTATACACACATATACACAGCATTACCATCATCTACACATCATATACACATATATCCAGCAATATACAAGCATATACACTTCATATACACCTATACCACACACATATAACACAGCATATACACAGCAATACACATAACACAGCATATACACATCATATACACATACACTCATAGCACAGCATATACACAGCATATACACACTCATATACACACATATCACAGCATAACACATATACACATCATATACACCAGCATATACCAGCATATACACATCATATACACACATAACACATCATACACAGCATATACTCAGCATATACTCAGCATATACACATCATACACAGCATATACACACATATACACACCATATACACAACATATACACAGCATATACATATACACAGCATTCACATCATATACACAGCATATACACATCTATACACAGCATTACACATCATATACCAGCATAATACACATCAGATGACACGTCATATACACATGCTACACGAAAATACACATCATATACACATCATATACACATCATATACACAGCATATACACAATCACATACCACAGCAATCCACACATATACACATCATATACACACATATACACATCATGATCAATCCTGAGTCATATACCACTGAATATACACATCAATCACAACATCATATACACATCATATACACACAGCATATACAACACATATACCACAACCATCATATACACATCATATACCATCATATACCATCATTAACACAGCTACAGCCTAACCCTCATATACCAGCATACTCATCATATACTCAGTCATATACACATCATATACACATCATACACCAGACTATACACACATATAACCAGCATATAAACATCAATACACAGCAATTCAATACAAGCATATAACACCGCTATACACAAGCATATCACATCATATACATCAGCATCATACACATCATATACACAGCATATACACATCATATACACATCATATACACGGCATATACACATCATATACACATACACATATACACATGCATATATACACATATCATATCACAGCATTACTCACAGTATACACATCATATACACAGCATATACACATCCTATACACATCACATACACACATATACACCATATTCACACATATCACAAGCAATATATACATCATATACTTCGCAATATACCAGCAGATACACATCATAATACACACAGGCATATACACATCATATACCAGCATATACACAGCATATCAACACATCCTATACACAAGCATATAATAACACAGCATATACACATCATATACACAGTATACACATCATATACACAGCATATACTCCATCCTATCACATCCTATACCCATCTATACACACAAATACCCCAATCATATACCACAGCATATACACGTCATAGACCATATACACAGCATATACACAGCATATCCACATCAGATACTCACGCATATACACAGCATATACACACATATATACACATCATATACACATCACATATATACACAGCATATATACACGCATATCACAGCATATACACACGCCATACACACCACATATACACAGCAAGATAACACACTACATATACACAGCATATACACATCATAATCACACACGCAATATCACACCATAACAAAGCATATACACATCATATAACCATATTCACATATATCAACAACATCACTCATACACAGCATATACTCAGCAGATACACAAAAGCATATACACAGCATATACACATCAATCCACATCATATCACACATACACCCGAGCATATACACGATACACTCATATACACATCCTCTACCATCATATACACTATACATCCTACACAATAACACATCATACACATAATATACACATCATATACCTCATATACAGCATATCCAGCATTACACTCAATACACAGCATCTAATCACTCATAATACACAGCATATACACAGCACAATCAATACTAGACATATACACAGCATATACCAGCATATACCACATAACACTCATATACCCAGCATATACTCAGCATATCACAGCTCAAGCATAACATCAGATCATCCTATACACGATATACATCTCATATATACTCATGCCATTACCATCATATCACATTACACAACGCAACACATATAACCAGAAACACACAACGATACACTAAATAAGGTAATATACTAATCTCCGGACCGGATAAAATACATCCTCGGGTACTTAAGAGCTTAAGTTCATTTATTTAGGCCATTGTTTCCTTATTTTTGCTGATTCCCTCATTCCGGTGGTGTGCCTCTGATTGGAAAAAGGCGATTTTTCAAATGTCAAAAAGGGTAGTCCGTTCACAGCCGGGTAATTACAGCCTGTAACAGTTTAACTTCATGGTGGGGAAATCCTGGAGTTTAATAAGGGAACATTCATTCTAGATGTATGTTTCAGGACTGACATTATAAGTAGTAACCAGCAATGGATTTAGGAGAATAGATCTTTGTCAAACTAACTTGCTTGTCTTTATGAGGATTAAGTAGAAATTATACACTTTAATAGCTACCCCCTGTTCTCTAGTCGCTTTTTGCACTGTATTAGGCCAGGCACACTAATGCCACAAACGCTTCATACTGTTGGTCACTGATTGTTGCTGTGTCCATTTCATTTTCGGGGATCATAGTGCATACGAATTGCACCAAAATGGCGTCGCATGTGACCCGATGATGGAACGTAGCGCAACACCCCAGCGTGCCTTGGTGTGGCCCCTCCCAATTGGGTCACATTAGTGTATTTTAAACATAAACACGCGATGGATATGATAAATCAAACTGATATAGCCTTGCCCTTACACTTAAGGGATAAGTTCAATCCTAAAATAAATCACATTATGCACGAATCAGTTATGAGCCAGTGTTCAAAATTAGTAAATTACTCTCGTCATGGTGAGTATTTCTATGGTGCAAAAGCGTTTTTTTCACCAAGCCGAAGGTTCGTTTGCAATTTTGTGTTTCTATTTTTAGCCTAAAACAAATTGTGCCGATGGTGTGGAATTTTGGTCCTTTTTCGCATTCTTTCATTGTTTTGGCACATCGCTCTCGGTGCTGCTTGTCCTCTCGACCAGTCCCACATGTGCTCGCGCGCTGGAGTCATAGTTCAACTCTTCTACAGTTTCCCGTCCAAACTGATAGACCCTTGTGATTTTAGGAATTGTTGGAACCGATTAACGCCTAGTGTTATAATTAAAATATTATTTCTTTAAAACTTTCTACAGGCATCCTTGATCCACAACAAGCTGGATTTTCTGCTCAGATGTAATCTTCATACTTGACGTAATGGTTCGTGTCCACTTAGCAGATGGTTTGGCCTTAACCCAGCCCCTCTTTCCATGAGCCCACCGGTGTTTGCCTCAACAAAAAAAAACAGTTAAACCACAAAAAGTGGAATGTTTCCCTTTCTACTTTTGTTGACTGAGGAAGCCTCGCGTGGGTTAAAAGTTCCATGTGAGGCTTAATATCTTACCAGCTCTCATTCCCATCCCTCGGCACTCTGCCTTTTCCATGCCTGGATTAAGGGCTAGGCCACACTAGCGCGTTTTTCACGACGCGTTGCGCGCGCGTTTCCGCTCACGATTGTGCCCACGATTTTTTGCTAAAATGAAATCGCGGGAACACGAAAATTCCCACGATTTCCGATGCCGCATGCGATTGCGCGTCACGTTTGCGTTTTGGTAATGCTTCGTCCACCATTTTGGTGCGTTAACACAGCGTTTCCATAAGCAAAATGGCGAAAACCGCATGCGCAAAACGCGAAGGAAAACGCGAACCACAAGAAAAGCGCACACATTGCGTGCGATAGCGCTTGCAATTTTGTGCGCGATCCTGTGCGTAGCAGTGTGGCCTCAGCCTAAAGTCCATGCGAGGCCTTTAAGTACAGAAGCAGTCAGTAGAAGGGACCGGACCAGCAGTGGCGTCATGTGATTGCTGAGACAATCCGCATCTGCGCCACTGTGCTCCATCCCCTTTCTGCTGCTGCTTCTGGGCTTAGAGGCCATGTATGGAACTTTAAAATCCACTCAAGGTTTAGGTTTAGGGGGTTATAGAGCTACCGTATATACTCGAATATAAGCCGAGGTTTTTAGGTTTAAAAATTAGCCCCAAAACCTTCAGGAGGAAATAGGCAGAATCAAGGCATCTTAAATCAAAGGGCAGGTATCTCCACCCTTCCCGGCTGTCGCGTGAGTCTCCCGCTTCCTGGGTCCCACCCCCAGGTCCCGCAAACTGCCTCCTGATCGGCCCCTTTTCGACTGACACTCCCCAGGAAAACTCCACCAGTCCATAACTTCGCCTCAGGTCCACCCCCCAGCTGATGCCACCCCTTTCCCCCCACCTTTTCATGCTCTAACTCCACCTGCGGTCCACCCCCAGATGCGTCACAAACCTTTCCTCCTCTGCTCCCCCCAACCCTCCTGAAACACCTTTTGGAAGGGTGGGATGTCTGAAGGGTTAACCATGGAAGAAGTAAATGGTTAGGGCGGCATCAGTGTTTTAGGGTAAGTGAAGGTGACATAACTAGGCAGTCGGAAGCAGAGCTGGAGGGCTAATGTATCGAATGGAGTGTCTGGAGACAAATAGTACATCAGGGATCAGCATGACAGGCCTACAGACAGGCACTGGATTAGGGAATGCAGCAAGTGAACTTTTCAGGTCTTACAAAAGTGGAACTTGCTTATTCTGCTATACCTGGGATGTCTTCTACACAGGTCTAACCATTTACTGTCACATTGGAAGCAGCTTTATTTGCTTTATTGCTGACCTCCTTTTAGCCATGAACAGTCTATTTATGTTGACCATAAGGCATCAGTTGTTACTAGTATTTATTGTATTTTTAAATGTTAAACTTTATAGGAATATAATACATTAGATTATATTCTGTGACATGTGAGTTCCAAATTCTGATTTGGCTTCTGATTTACTAGGCCTTGTTCTTACTGTGACCACGGCCCTATACTCCATCTTACGTCCTACCGATGCGTATACTAAATAGTAGCATGTTGTGAACTAAAGTGACTGAATTGATATTTTGGCCTGACCATACTTGCGCAGGATCGGTCTGGCAATGATGTATTTTTATATCTCATAGTTGCCAACAGTCCCTGATTTATGCAGGACATCTACTCTTATATTGTCCTGTTCCAATGTCTCAGTTGGGCAGAGAGCAGATTGTCCAGATCCTTGTTACCAGTGAGACTTTAAATATGTGCATTGCTGTTGTTCACCGACATTGGGCAGTGCTATGAATAACCTGCCGGGAAACTTCGAAGACCCTACCTCTGAGGTTTCCGATAAGCTCGGGGGAATATTGGTGCCATACCGACATTTTATACCAAGCTGGTGTGATCAAGTTCATTCCAGAACTTGCGGTGGTGGGCATGGAATTTTTTAAAGTGTCCCTAAATTTTTTTAAAAATGTTGGCAACTATGGAATCTGTATTGATATTGTGTAATATTAATGTCTACGTGGATTTGAAAAAAACTCCCCTGGGACTGCAGTGATGTAATCCATCTGTATACTTCTACTAAACGTTGAGTTGTTCTCAGGATATACTATTTTTAATTAGTGCAAGATTATATTAGAATTGGTATATAACGTTTGAATTTCCTAAGTAAAATTAGAATTGCTAGAAATTAAGAATATCTAGATAATATTAAATAGTAGATAATATACAATATCTAAATATTAGAACTGCTAGATTTTTTAGGGATAATTAGATTTGGTAGATATTAGAATAGAACTTTTAGAAAGCTAGATGTATTTTATTTCTGTCAAAATAAATTGCTAGAAGTATTAGATTTGTGTAATATTAGAATTACTAGATTTGAATTGCTAGAAATGTTTTTTAATTTCTATAATAATTATTCAATTGTAGATAATATTAGATTTGGTAGATATTAGAATTTCAAGATAATATTATAGATTTCTAGAATATATTAGAATTTAGATTATTAGAATTTCTAGATAATATGAGAATTGTTAGATCAGGGTTTCTCAAAGGGTGTTCTGGGGCCTTCAGCGAGCAGAGAGTGTGCCACAGAAATTTGGTAATAAAACGATTTTCACCATATGACTTGTATTTCTTTTATAAAAACCATTATTATAACCAACACTATATGGAAAGTTTGAAAGTTCGAAACGGACCCATTAAGTCAATTAGAGTCAAATAGTTCGAAAAGTTTGAATGAAGTACATTAAATATCAATGATAACTTAATGTAATGGATGTGGGACCTGGGAAATGGTGTGGGGAACATGTTTGAATATCCAGGACCTTCGAAAATCTATTTTACTCTCACGCGCGCTACTTTCAGCTCTCGCGTTCGACATTCGATAATTATGCCATAAAAACACTCGCAGATTCTATAATTCGATATTTACTCTCCTGTTGGTATAAAAGACATTTTAACTCGCATATTTCGTGTGCCTCGACCGGTCAAACATTACGGATACTTATCGAAAGTCGGAAAATATCGAAGACAGAGAAATCCGGGTCCCAGATAATTCGAGAAGTCCAAGTCCGTTTGAACTTGAATATTTCGGCTCAATTTTGGGTTTCGAGTTCGAGTTCTAGACCATCTCTACTTGCCATAAACTATCATGACAGTAAGCCCATACAGATTTCCTTCCCCTTTACTTTACTTTTGTTATAAAGGTATTATGGGTACACACAAACAGATTTTTTGGCCCAACCGGCTGAAAATCAGAGGAGAATTTTGACGGTGGTAGTGACCCGAGTTAGTTACCCATTTGCCTGGAAATCACAGGCAATTATGCGGTTCATTTCCCGCGACTAACAGTGCTTCATCCGTGGCACACCACTCAATATCAACAAATGTCAGACAAAATGTTCTGTTTTACTAAGGATCCACATTTGCACTACCATAATTTTTTGTGTCTTTCAAAGTCAGAGCTGTGATACTTTGCCTTTCTTCTCACTCACAGCTCAATTAACAATGTAATAATCTATGTAACAGTTTGTGTAACAATCTATGTAACAGTCTATGTAACAATATTATTATTATTATTGGGATTATATAGCGCCACATCTTCCGTGACGCTTGACAGTTGGCATACAGGGTAGGTCAACTGTACATGTTACATACAAGGGTAGTGCAAGAATACAAAGTGCAAATAATGTAATTGCTGTCCGCAGCATTCATTCAGTGGTAATGTTACAGCATTACTGTGGTACAATAGGAAGGAGGGCTCTGCCCAAGAGCTTACAGTCTAGAGGAGATGGGATGAAACTAAGGTAAAGCAATCAGTACAACTAAGTTGTCATGGGAGTATAACTAGTCGGGCTGTGATGGGTCAGTAGAGGGGTAGAAGGTCCAGGCCCAATTGTAACCTTGCCTGAAGAGGTGAGTTTGTATTTGAAAACATATGAAGTGATTGTGGTGATCGTATAAAGCGAGGTAGGGGTTCCAGAGCAGAGGGGCAGCACGAGAAATTCCTGTATACGGGAGTGGGAAGAGGTGATGCGAGTGGATGAGAGAAGAGAGCAGAGGTTGCCCTTGGATAGATTGTTTCTCAGTCAAGATGTATGGGGGGCTTTATTGGAGATAGTCTTGTATGACAGGTTAGTAGAAATTAAATTGGATCCTTTGGGTGATGGAAGCCAGTGGAGAGTTGACAGAAAGGGCAGTGTGTGGGAAGTGGGAAGAAGGTGAATGGAGCCTGGCAGCAGAGTTAAGGATTGATTGAAGGGGCGCCAGTCGGTTGCTTGGTAGACCACACACAGGAGGGTGTTACAGTTGTCCAGCTGAGAGATGATAAGGGCATGAACTAGAATTTGGTAGCGTCGTGAAGGAAGGGCAAATCTATGTAACATTCTATGTAACAGTCTATGTAATGGTCTATAGGTACCAGAAGAAGTGGAACAGCAGACTACACTGAGAAGCAGAAGGGGGGATTCCAGACACCAGTAATCCCCCCTAAATACAACCCCTGAAAATTTTAAGCACCCTCAGTGGTATTGTAACTTTAAACATATCACACTGTAAATAATACAACTCTGGAAATTCCAACATAAAGAAAAATGTATTGCCAAGTATGTCCACAGTCTGAAAAAGTTTGAGAACCCCTGTGTTAGATAATATTAGAACGGTAGATAATACTAGAATTACTAGTTGTTGTTTAGAATGCTACAAATAGAATTGCTAGATAATTAACAATTGGTATAATATTACAATGCTAGGTTCATTACGATTAACTATATTACAATTGCCAGATAATATTAAATTACTAGATAATATTACAATTGCCAGATATATTATAATTACTAGTAATATTATAATTACTAGATAATTACAATTGCCAGATATATTATAATTACTAGATAATATTACATTGCAGAAATATTATAATTACTAGAATAATATATAATTACTAGAATAATATTTCAATGCCAGATAATCTTACCATTGCCAGATAATATTACTAATTCCTAGATAATATATACATTACTAAATATATTACAATTGCCAGATAATCTTACAATTTCCATCTAATATTACTATATCACTAAATTATACAATTGCCAGATATATTATAATTACTAATACAGTATATATTACTAGATAATATCAATTGCCAGATAATCTTACAATTGCCAGATAATATTTAATTACTAGATAATATTACAATTGCCAGATAATCTTATACTTACTAGATAATATTCAATTGCAGATATCTTACAATTGCCAGATAATAATATATTACAGAAAATTATTACAATTGCCAGATACTTAAAATAAAATTACTAAGATAAATTACTAATACTATATATACATTGCCAGTAATATTATAATTACTATACCATAAATTACAATTGCCAGATAATTTTCAAGTGCTAGATTATTAGAATTAGTAGATAATATTACAATGTACTAGATCATTTACAATTACTCAGATTTTAGAATGCTAGATGATATATTTGAATTACTATATAATTTTACATTTTCCAGATATAGTTAGAATTACAGATGATATTACAATTGCCTAGATAATATTCAATTGCTAATATATCAAGAAGGGCACTGAATTCATAGGGATTGGGGTAGCTTAATATGACGAGGATTAGTTACAATTATGTCACGCTAAAGAAATGGCCTTTAATGGGGATTGATCTGTGTATAAATACATTAAGGGCCATACAATAAACTACTGGGCTTGTTCACCAATAGAGCATTGTCCAGAGAGGACAGTGGACTTCCTTAATGTCCGTGGTAAGAAGAAAGAGTTAGGCTTCAAGTTTGGAAATGGTTTTCACTGTGAGAATGGTAAGCTATGGAACTGTTCTTTCATGGATGTGGTGATGGCAGGTTCATTGGTTAGTTTAAAAAAAGCTGGATGAGTTTCTGCAACAGAATGTTGCAAGTTACTGGTATTGATCCATAAAGTAGAGTTGATCCAGGGAAATTTCCGATTGCCACTTGGAGTCAGGAAGGAATTTTTCCCCCTTCATAAATTGGTGGGGTTTTTTGCCTTCCTCTGGATCAACATTTAGGCAGGAAATGAGGATATCCTAGATGGGTTGACTGGATGGACGTATGTCTTTATTCAGCCTCAAATACTATACATAACTATACTATACTATAACTAACTATACTATACTTACTACATACTAAGTACTAAACTATACTTACATACTAATACTATACTATACTATACATACTATTCTATACATACATACTAATACAGTACTATATTACAATCGCTAGATATATTAGAAGTACTAGATATGTTATAATTGTTAAATAATATTTATATATTACTAGATATTACTAGGTAACTTAGAATTGCTTAATAATTCAAATGCTAGATAATTTAGAATTACTAGATATATTACTAGAATATATTACAAATGCTAGATAATAGAATTACAAAAAGTTGTATGGGGCCTAGGCCACACCAGTATAATAGAAGTTCAGTAGGTGCAGCTCTCCAAAGTCTTACTACCTTGGGACTATTTTTAGCAAACTCCAAAAGGTGTTCATACTAACAGGAAGATTCATAAAAGATCTTGGGGGATATATATGGCCCCATTTTCGTCTAAAACTCACGTTAACCCCGATTTTTGGAAATAGGCTGCTGTGCTAACGATCCAAACCCATAGCGTTAAGTTTTGCGCTACTTTGTAACGTGAAACTTTAACGCTATGGCTTGTGGAGCGTTAAAGAGCCGCTTCCTACCTTAGCCCCGATCCCGCGATGCAATAACTGACGGAATCCTCGTTTACGTCAGTTATTGTATCGCAAGATCGGGCTAAGGTAAGTACGCGGCACTAATATTGGATCTCCCGTTAATCGTTAAAATTGGCTAATTTGCCCCACCACCAGATCTTATTTAACATTTGAAAGCTACATCTGATTGGTTGGGGCAAATTAGCACCATTTTTAACGATAAACTTTTATTGAATAACCCGTTTATGTTTATTAATTTGGGCTAGGGGCATGTCACAGAAGAGGTGGTGCTAAGAAAAGTAGGTGTTCCGGAGGCTGAGATACCAGTTAAGTTCGGTTGCGGGAGTTTGGGGTGGTCTCACAGGAGCGCGGGGACCACCCAAAAATCCGGTAGACTCCTCCCGCGACTCCCCGGAGGGATGCCTGAGTCTATAATGGCATTTTACAGTTTACATGGGATATTTTTAGATTCTGGAGTAACAAAATTTTGGAATAATTCTCCTTTAAGACTTAGTAGAAAGTGTTAAAAATAGTGACTGTCCCATAAAAACTTTGGGCAATCATATCGTGCTATAAGTTAACCTTAGCTGTTACACACCATTAGATATTCTGGCCGGCTTACTGATGTAATGTGTAGTGGTCGGTCATCCAGGGCGGCTGGCCGCATCAAGTATGGTCGGCCCGTTTGTCATATAGGACGGACAAGCGATCAGACCTGTTGGTAAATTAGGGCCGCATTATGGTTGCTCAAATGTCGGCCGCGGCACTATTGCCAACACTGACATGTCATTTGTCCCACTGGTGCTCACTAGTAGCGAATGCTCGGTCAGGGAAAAAATCTGCTGTGTGTACCCAGCCTTAGTGACTCACACATGTAATGCAACCATCAAGATGTGGTCGTTGTCTTTTATTTTGTCTTCTTTCTATTACTAGACAGAAATCATACAACCCACAGAAACCAATGTGACCGCCTGGCTGACCTTTCAAGACCAAGCCACTCACTGCCTTGGATGAGGACAGTTCCAAGGAGCAAGGAGCCACAAGGTTATGACAGTTCTGGCTGGCCCAGTGATGGATATGGCTTGCACGCAGCAGAAGAAATTGTTTCAAGTGTGTCACCCCTCACACTCCGGACACTAATCTGGAGACAGAGCTGGGGCGAGGATCGGGCTTTGTAAGTATCCATAGGGGAATAGTAGAACAACCTAGGATGGGGGGGGGGTCAGGTTTATTAATATAAATTCTTGCTATGAGGGTTGACGTAAATGTTTGAGATTCTTTCAATCCTATCCAGGGGTCCTCTTTAAATAGTGGCCAGTTATTGATCCCTTGACCTGTGGGGGAGCATATTCCATTTTACATTTGCACTACATTATCATTAGTGCAATCATTGTCTGAGCTGTGACATGGATCCACCAAGAATTTGCAGAATATATGTATGGATTGGTCCCTTTACTAATAGAGGAACTGATAACAACCGGACCATGAACGGTGTGCTTCCAACAACGTTTTTGGTAAAAAAATTATCTTAACGATTGTTAGTGTGTATAAGCATCAATTGGTCAGCTTTACCATATATACTAATACTGTGTTTTCCACACACATAACCACCATAGCACCTCAATGTCCCTTTCCTGCTCCACTAAGCTCCATCACAGAGGAGTGATACAGTAAGTACTTACCCTCCACAACATCCACCATGTATAGGTACTTATTGAGAAACCCATTGAACAGAGCTGTGCAGAAACATGTTTGGCTCAGCACCAGGTTTTTTCTATAAGTGATTAAATGTGATGTTTCCCCCATATCCAACGCAATCTGAACAAATTCTGGCTGCTATTGAGGGAGATCTAACACTGGGTTCTGAGACACAACGCAACCCACGATGTGCCTACTCTAATGGACGCTCCCTGTATAGTAAACTGGTACAGGCTGACCAATGGCAAAATTTAAAAAGCCCCCTTTGTTTTCCTCATCCCAGACGGGCGTTTTAAATGTTGCAATTGTACTTTTGCAACGCGCTTATGGTTGGGATACCTCAACCATCCATATCGGGGCGTGTTTATAAGATATCATCTATTTAGACTATAACACTGATTTGTGTGTTACATGCTGGAATGTCCGTGCTCACTGGTTATGTGGGTAAGATATCTGGTCCATTTAAATGCCGATTCCAACGACACAGGAGTGACATTAAGATTGTGCCTGTCGAACTAAATAATGGCTTCTTCTCGGGGGGATGATTCTCCTGTAGATCTCATGTCTTCTGTGTAGCTAAAATCAGTTTCTGACCTTCGTGGGATGGTCATTGCATCAGGTCCCCCCGCTAAAATGGGGGGTCAACACAATAGCCTCCTACGCAGGGAAGCCATATTGGATCTTCACACTAAAAACAATTACCAACCCAAGGGCCTAAATGCAATCTTGGTCTTACTGTTTGTCTCCTTTCCTCCTGAAAATAATATCAATTGTATGTCTGATGGTGTGATGTAGATTTTTTAGCATTGTGTTTAGATGATGTTTTTTTAACAATAATGTGTTTGAATAAAGAATCAATTTGGGTTTAGGTGAAAATTTGTTGGGGTATATTAGAAAACCAGGTTGTGTACTTGTAATGTTTTCTTTACCCTGGAACAAAATGTGTAATATGTGTCATATATTTTAATGTGTTTTAATGTGATTGGCCACTAGATGGCCTTAGCATTTGTCTCTTTCTAGTCTATTTAAAGGGCAGTTTTGCTCTATCATTGTTTGTACTATGTCTGATGAGGTGCAGTTAGCACCGAAACGTCCACAATATGGTGTTAGACTGATGTTTAAATAAACACTTTTTGTCTGCAAGACTGGTGTGCACAGTTTTGTTCTGTCTACAATCCACCATTTAATAGGTACATAATTGAGAAACCACATTGCACCGAGCTGTGCAAATCATGTTTTGGCTCACGCACAGGATGTTGTTTCTATGATTAATGGTGGATGTTGGAGGGTACAGTGCTTTATATAAACCTGTCTCAGCTATCACCTCAGGCAGCTGCATGTTATAACTGTTGATAAAGTTCTTTATGCTGCTGTCAATCATAGGCTACCCTCCTGTCGCTACTTACTTAAAGCACTATGCACTTTATACATGATGTCATATATTCTCCTTTTTGTGCTGCTCCAAATCATGATGACTATAGTGTGCTATGATGCACTATAGTGGCTATATGGCTTGATGACTATAGTGGCTATGAATGACTATAGTGGCTAGATGGCTATGATGACTATAGTGGCTATGATGACTAAGTGCTATGATGACTATAGTGTATTCTGAGGACTATGATGACTACAGTGGCTATGATTGACTTGATGACTATAGTGACTATGATGACTTGATAAACTATTGTGGCTATGATGACTATAGTGGCTAATGCTATGATAACTATTGGTGCTATGAGACTAAGTGGCTATGAGAGACTATGATGACTACAGTGGCTATGAGACTGATATATAGTGGCTATATGACTATAGTGGCTATGATGACTATAGTGGCTATGATGACTGATGAGTATAGTGGCCTATGATGACTATGATGACAATAGTGGCTATGATGACTATGTACATACAGTGGCATGATAACTATAGTGACTATGATGACTATAGAACTATGCTGACGATGATGACTATAGTGGCTATGATACTATGTGACTTATTCCTATGTGGCTATGATGACGATGATGACTGATCGCTTGGCATATGATGACTATGACAATAGTGGCTATGATGACTATGATGACTATAGTGGCTTGATGACTGATTACTATCAGTGGCTATGAATGACTATGATGGCTATGTGACTGTAGTGGCTATGATGACTATAGTGGCTGATAGTATTACTGATGACTATAGTGCTATGATGACTATGATGGCTATGATGACTGTAGTGGCTATGATATGTAGTGGCTATGATGGCATGTGACTATGTGACTGTCCCTTACTGCCGTCACCTCCTCCTGTTTATACGGGCTACCCAGTGCCCTGCTATTTTCTTTTTTTATGACAGTCTATAGAACCATTCTATGTAACAGTCTGTGTAACAATCTATGGAAAGTCTGTGTAACATCTATTATAACAAACTATGTAAAAGTCTATGCAACAATTGAAATAACAATCTATGTAACCGTCTATATAACAGAATGTTTAACAATCTATGTTAACAGTCTTATAACATGTAAACAATCTATGTAACAGTCTATTAACATCTATGTAACCATCTATGTACAGACTGTGTAACAATCTACGTAACAATCTGATGTAACATTCTATGTAACAGTCTGTGTAACAGTCTATGTAGAAGTCTTTGTAACAGTCTATGTAACAATGCATATACAGTCTATGTAGCAAGTCTGTGTAACCATCTATGTAACAGTCTATGTGACATTCGACTAAAACGCCTATGTAACAATCTATAACCTCTATTAACAGTCCAGTAACAGTCTGTGTAACAGTCCATGTAACAGTCTGTGTAGTTTGTAACAGTCTATGGCACTAGGAGAAGTGGAATAGCAGACTGCATCGGGCAGCAGAAAGGGGGATCCAGGTCTCCCCCTAAACATGCCAATGAACAGTGCCAGTTGACTCACCTTGGAGGGCTGTTCTGCCCCTGGCCATAGTCATCAGTACCCTATCCTGGTAGAACGTAGAAATCCATTCCTTACATTGTGTTACAAGGTTAAGTTCTGTCAATTTTATCTACTCTCGTAGAAACAAAAAAACGTGGATACCCAAGTGTAGTCTTCCTAATAAGTGCAACAATGTGGATAGCAACCAGTAGCTGTACATATGCTCTGATAACTACAACTCCCAACATTCTCCTACAAAAGCATTCTACAGCCAGGGAATGTTGGGATTTGTAGTTTTCAGAACATCTGGAGAGCTCTGGTCTAAATTCAAACAGCAGTCGTCCCTTTTCTCTGTCGTTATTTTTTAGTATCAATGTTTAGTTTTAGAAAACAAAGGAAGGACATTGTGCATTGTTTTTTCTTAACAGTTTATTTGCTTTTTACATTCAAACCTGCCAGAACCCTGAACCAAAAGATTCAGCAAAACCATAATATCACATTCTGAATCGGGTTGGCACAATGATCTAATTAAAATTATGAAAAAATACATTTTTACTTTCCACAGAATTTCTGAATACCCATACATTCTGTTGTCAGAGTTTAAAAAGGGCAATTTCATTCCCCCTCAATGAAAAATTGTAAATAGGTTAAACAACCCCCAAAGTACAATAGTTAGTAAGCTGACAGATGTCGGACTAACCTGTTATGCAACAAAATGTCCTTCTCCCTTCTTCTTGTCTACTCTCCAAGGCTTTCTGAGTTTGTTATGAGCTTGCACTTGCTCAGAGGAGACATTAAATTTAGTCATTGGCTGTTTGTCAACTGTCATATCCATGTCTGACCCCAGAACTGGACCCCAGAAAGAGGGTAACAAAAGACATTGTAAGCATTTCAAGTTAGTCATATATGTTACAGCTTTCTAACTATTGCTGTTTTGGGAATGATTGTTTATAGAGTAAACATCCCACAATGCAAAACCTGTACACTGGATGTAAGGTTCGTATACACACGTGCGATTGCGGCCTCCCACCGCGACACACACAACATTTCGGCCGATAATTGTCCGGTGTGGGGCCCTTTATCGCGGCCAAAACGGAACGTTCGGTCGGAGATCCGCACAGGTTGGTCGGGCAACACAATCCCCAACCGGCCGCCCGTTTCGGCCGATTAAGGGCCCACACACGGGACATTATCGCCCAAAACGTTTGTTCGTACACATCTTACACATCTCATTCATACAAACTTAAGTGTGATTAGTACGATCCATTTGCCGTTAATATTTGATTCCAGTAAGTGACCGTTTTGAACGTGGGGTAAGGAATGACTAGGGTGTACAACCAGGTTGTATTTAGGCTTGCGTTATATTTCAAGACTTGTTACAACCGGAATTTACCAGGTCTCTGACAGATCTAACGGAGCAATTTATGTAGCTAGCCTAATGCTGGCACCTCATGTAGATGTAATAGATTTGATTAGATGTTTGTTCGAACGTCTAATAGCTATAACATCTTCCTTCCCAGTTCTTTTCTGCAAACATTACCGGGCCAGGTTACAGCGTAGCCATCGCGCGACCTGCTATAAACAGTTTTTTGTCGTTCCATTTTCCTATTTTGGTGCTACGAATGTTTACTTTCCCATAACCCCTATGATAGATATCATATAACAAGTATGTGGCCAATTTACCCAGAGACCCCCGGGCACCATTTACGTGTAATCAAAGTCACGCTAACCGGTTCGATAGCATATTGACAGTTGTAAATCCCTTTTCGGGATTAACCCACATTTGAAACACGATATTGAATTGCGATCGCAGGACATTTCCCCAAAGCGTAGCGGCCTGGCTAAACATGTATGTAAATTCTGTATTTCTCTTATTTCCAAGCAAGTAGACTAAGGCAAATCTAGAGTGGCCCCTGTATCAGTGCAGTTTAATGAAGCTAAGTTTAACGAAGCCCTGTACACACGCCGATTTCTGATGTCACAGTGCTGAAGACTATTTATCGACAATCATCAGTTGGCTGGTGTTGGCGGAATTAGATCCATGCAAAATGATCACAAATGGGCGCAGATGGTATCTGCTAACACATACACAATTGTGCCTTTTAACCTTCATCGCCCGCTCAAACTAACTTGCTTGGCTTTTATGAGGAAGTAAGTAGAAATTTAGCACTTTAATAGCTACCCCTGTTCTCTATCCTTTTTGCACTGTATTAGGCCGAGGCCACACTAAATGCGCACACGCTTCATACGTGTTGGTCACTGATTGTGCTGTGATCCATGTCATTTTCGGGGATCATAGTGCATACGAATTGCACCAAAAATGGCGATCGCATGCGACCCGATGAATGGAACGTAGCGCAAACACCCCCAGCGTGCTTGGTGTGGCCACTCCAATTGGGTCACATTAGTTATTTTAAACACGCGATGGGATCATGCATTAAATCAAACTGATATAGCCTTGCCCTTACACTTTAAGGGATAAAGTTTCAAATCCTAAATAAATCACATTAGCACGAAATCAGTTAATGAGCCAGTGTTCAAAATTATTACAAATTAACGTCAGTTCATTTCTAATGGAGTTTGCAGCGTTTTTTTCACCAAGCCGAACGGTTCGATTTGCAATATTTGTGTTTTCTATTTTTAGCTAAAACAAATTGTGCCGAGTGTTGGAATTTTGTCCTTTTTTTCATTGTTTTGGCACAAAAATCTCGGTGCTGCAGTGTCTGAGCAAACAGAATAAACATGTGCTCAGCGCGCTAGGAAGATGTCACAGAAAGTTAACCCTCTTACCTCCGGATTCCAACTGACATGTAGAATTTTAGGAATTGTTGGAACCTTAACCCCTAGTTATTATTAAAATATTATTTCTTTAAAACTTCTACATCCAGTGATCCAACGCTGGATTTTCTGCTCAATGTAATCTTCATTTGACGTAATGGATTATTCCAACATTAGCAGAATGTTTGGAACATTCCCCAGCCTATTTAATGAGACAGGTGTTGCCTCTTAAAAAAGGAAGTGGAATGTTCTTTCTACTTTGTTGAACTGAGGAAGCCTCGCGTGGGTTAAAGTTCCATGTGAGGCTTAATATACTTACCAGCTCTCATTCCCTCGGCTCACTGCCTTTTCCATGCATGGATTAAGGGCTAGGCCACACTAGCGCGTTTTTCACGCGGTTGCGCGCGCGTTTCGCGCTCACGATTGTGCCCACGATTTTTGCTAAAATGGAAATCGCGGGAACACGAAAATTCCCACGATTTCCGATGCGCATGCGATTGCGCGTCCGTTTGCGTTTTGGTAATGCATGCGTCCACCATTTTTGGTGCGTTAACACAGCGTTTCCATAACGCAAAATGGCGAAAACGCATGCGCAAAACGCGAAGGAAAACACGAACGCACAAGAAAAGCGCACACAATCGCGTGCGATAGCGCTTGCAATTTTGTGCGCGATTCCTGTGCGTAGCAGTGTGGCCTCAGCCTAACGTTCCATGCGAGGCCTTTAAGTACAGAAGCAGCAGTAGAAGGGACCGGACCAGCAGTGGCGTCAGTGATTGGCTGAGACATCGCATCTGGCGCCACTGCTGCTCCAGCCCTTTCTGCTGCTGCTTCTGGGCTTAGAGGCCATGTATGGAACTTTAATCCACTCAAGGTTTAGGTTTAGGGGGTTATAGAGCTACCGTATATACTCGAATATAAGCCGAGGTTTTTAGGTTTAAAAATTAGCCCCAAAACCTTCAGGAGGAAATAGGCAGAATTCAAGGCATCTTGAATCAAAGGGCAGGTATCCCACCCTTCCCGGCTGTCGCGTGAGTCTCCCGGATTCTGGGACCACCCCTAAGTCCCGCAAACTGCCTCATGATCGGCACCAGGAATGCCCCTTTTCTGACTGACACTCCCCAGGAAAAACTCCACCATGTCCCTAACTTCGCCTCAGGTCCACCCCCAGCTGATGCCACACCCCTTTCCCACCCCTTGTCATGCTCTAACTCCACCTGCGGTCCACCCCCAGATGACGTCACAACCCTTTCCTCTGCTCCCCCCAACCCTGCCTGGAAACACCTTTTGGAAGGGTGGGATGTCTGAAGGGGGTTAACCATGGAAGAAGTAATGGGTTAGGGCAGGCATCAGTGTTTAGGTGTAAGTGAAGGTGACATACTAGGCAGTCGGGAAGCAGGAGCTGGAGGGCTAATGTATAGAATGGAGGTCTGGAGACAAAATAGTACATCAGGGATCAGCATGACAGGCCTACAGACAGGCACTGGATTGAGGGAATGCAGCAAGTGAACTTTTCAGTGTCTTAACAAAAGTGGAACTTGCTTATTCTGCTATACCTGGGATGTCTTCTACAGCAGGTCTACCATTTACTGTACACATTGGAAGCAAGCTTTATTGCTTTATTGCTGACCTCCATTTTAGCCATGAACAGTCTATTTATGTTGACCATAAGGCATCAGTTGTTACTAGTAATTTATTGTATTTTAAATGTTAAACTTTTATAGGAATATAATACATTAGATTATATTCTGTGACATGTGAGTTACCAAATTCTGATTTGGCTTCTGATTTACTAAGGCCTTGTTCTTACTGGTTGACCACGGCCCTATACTCCATCTTACAGTCCTACCGATGCGTATACTAAATAGTAGCATGTTGGGTTGAAACTAAAGTGACTGAATTGATATTTTGGCCTGACCATACTTGCAGGATCGGTCTGGCAATGATGTATTTTTATATCTCATAGTTGCCAACAGTCCCTGATTTTGCAGGACAGTCTCACTCTTATATTTGTCCTGTGTCCAATGTCTCTAGATTGGGCAGAGAGCAGATTGTCCAGAGCCCTTGTTAACCAGTGAGACCTTTAAATATGTAGCATTGCTGTTGTTCACCGACATTGTGGCAGTGCTATGAATAACCTGCCGGAAACTTCGAAGAAACATACCTCTGAGGTTTCCGATTAAGCTCGGGGAATATTGGTGCCATACCGACATTTTATACCAAGCTGGTGTGATCAAGTTCATATCCAGAACTTGCGGTGGTGGGCATGGAATTTTTTAAATAGTGTCCCTAAATTTTTTTTAAAAATGTTGGCAACTATGGAATCTGTATTGATATTGTGTAATATTAATTTCTACTGGATTTGAAAATAAACTCCCCTGGGACTGCAGTGATGTAATCCATCTGTATACTTCTACTAAACGTTGAGTTGTTCTCAGGATATACATCATTTTAATTAGTGCAAGATTATATTAGAATTGGTATATAACGTTTGAATTTCTAAGTAAAATTAGAATTGCTAGAAAATATTAGAATATCTAGATAATATTAGAAATAGTAGATAATATTACAATATCTAAATATTAGAACTGCTAGATTTTTTAGGGATAATATTAGATTTGGTAGATATTAGAATAGAACATTTTAGAAAAGCTAGATAGTATTTTAATTTCTGTACAAAATAAGAATTGCTAGAAGATATTAGATTTGGTAGATATTAGAATTACTAGATAATTGAATTGCTAGAAATGTTTTTAATTTCTATATAATATTACAATTGTAGGATAATATTAGATTTGGTAGATATTAGAATTTCAAGATAATATTAGAATTTCTAGATAATATTAGAATTTCTAGATAATATTAGAATTTCTAGATAATATGAGAATTGTTAGATCAGGGTTTCTCAAAGGGTGTTCTGGGGCCTTCAGCGAGCAAGAGGTGTGCCACAGAAATTTGGTAATAAAACGATTTTCACCAGTATGACTTGTATTTCTTTATAATAACCATTATTATAACCAAACTATATGGAAAGTTTGAAAGTTCGAAAACGGACCCATTAAAGTCAATTAGAGTCAAATAGTTCGAAAAGTTTGAATGAAGTACAATTAAAATATCAATGATAACTTAATGTAAATGGATGTGGGACCTGGGAAATGGTGTGGGGAACATGTTTGAATATCCAGGACCTTCGAAAAATCTATTTTACTCTCACGCGCGCTACTTTCAAGCTCTCGCGTTCGAACATTCGATAATTATGCCATAAACGACTCGCAGATTCTATAATTCGATATTTACTCACCTGTTGGTATAAAAGACATTTTACTCGCATATTCGTGTGCCTCGACCGGTCAAACATTCGATAATTATCGAAAGTCCGGAAAATATCGAAAGACAGAGAAATCCGGGTCCCAGATAATTCGAGAAGTCCAAGTCCGTTTGAACTTGAATATTTCGGCTCAATTTTGGGTTCGAGTTCGAGTTCTAGACCATCTCTACTTGCCATAACTATCATGACAGTAAGCCCATACAGATTTCCCCTTTACTTTTGTTATAAAGTATATTAATGGGTACACACAAACAGATTTTTTGGCCCAACCGGGCTGAAAAATCAGAGGAGATTTTGACGGTGGTAGTGACCGATGTTAGTTACCCATTTGCCTGGGAATCACAGGCAATTATGCGGTTCATTTTCCGCGACTAACAGTGCTTCATCCTGGCCAACCACTCAATATCAACAAATGATCAGAACAAAAGTTCTGTTTTACTAAGGAATCCACATTTGCACTACATAATTTTTTGTGTCTTTCAAAGTCAGAGCTGTGATACTTTGCTTCTTCTCACTCACAGCTCAATTAACAATGTAATAATCTATGTAACAGTTTGTGTAACAATCTATGTAACAGTCTATGTAACAATTATTATTATTATTATTGGGGATTTATATAGCGCCAACATCTTCCGTGACGCTTGACAGTTGCATACAAGGGTAGGTCAACTGTACATGTTACATACAAGGGTAGTGCAAGTAATACAAAGTGCAAATAATGTAAGTGCTGGTCCAGCAGCATTCAGTGTGGTAAGTTACAGCATTACTGTGGTACAATAGGAAGGAGGGCTCTGCCCAAGAGCTTACAGTCTAGAGGAGATGGGGATGAAACATAAGGTAAAGCAGATCAGTACAACTAAGTTGTCAGTGGAGTATAACTAGCGGGTCTGTGATGGGTCAGTAAGAGGGGTAGAAGTGTCCAGGCCCAGATTGTAACCTTGCCTGAAGAGGTGAGTTTGTATTTGAACATATGAAGTGATGGTGAGTGACGTATAAAGCGAGGTAGGGAGTTCCAGAGCAGAGGGGCAGCACGAGAAAAGTCCTGTATACGGGCGTGGGAAGAGGTGATGAGAGTGGATGAGAGGAGAAGAGAGCAGAGGTTAGCCCTTGGATAGTATCTGTTTATCAGATCAGTGATGTATGGGGGGGCTTTATTGGAGATAGTCTTGTATGACAAGGTTAGTAGATTAAATTGGATCCTTTGGGTGATGGGAAGCCAGTGGAGAGATTGACAGAAAGGGGCAGTGTGTGAGAAGTGGGAAGAGAGGTGAATGAGCCTGGCATCAGAGTTAAGGATTGATTGAAGGGGTGCCAGTCGGTTGCTTGGTAGACCACACAGGAGGGTGTTACAGTTGTCCAGCTGAGAGATGATAAGGGCATGAACTAGAATTTTGGTAGCGTTCTGTGAAAGGAAGGGGCAAATCTATGTAACATTCTATGTAACAGTCTATGTAATGGTCTATAGGTACCAGGAGAAGTGGAACAGCAGACTACACTGAGCAAGCAGAAAGGGGGGATTCCAGACACCAGTAATCCCCCCTAAATACACCCCTGAAAATATTTAAGCACCCTCAGTGTATTGTAACTTTAAACATATACACACTGTAAAGTACATACAACTCTGGAAATTCCAACATAAAGAAAAAATTGTATTGCCAAGTATGTCACAGTCTGAAAAAGTTTGAGAACCACTGTGTTAGATAATATTAGAACTGGTAGATAATACTAGAATTACTAGTTTGTTTTAGAAATGCTACAAATAAGAATTGCTAGATAATATAACAATTGGTAGATAATATTACAATGCTAGGTTACATTACAATTAAAATATATTACAATTGCCAGATAATATTATAATTACTAGATAATATTACAATTGCCAGATAATATTATAATTACTAGATAATATTATAATTACTAGATAATATTACAATTGCCAGATAATATTATAATTACTAGATAATAATATAATTACTAGATAATATTACAATTGCCAGATAATCTTACAATTGCCAGATAATATTATAATTACTAGATAATAATATAATTACTAGATAATATTACAATTGCCAGATAATCTTACAATTGCCAGATAATATTATAATTACTAGATAATAATATAATTACTAGATAATATTACAATTGCCAGATAATCTTACAATTGCCAGATAATATTATAATTACTAGATAATATTACAATTGCCAGATAATATTATAATTACTAGATAATAATATAATTACTAGATAATATTACAATTGCCAGATAATCTTACAATTGCCAGATAATATTATAATTACTAGATAATATTACAATTGCCAGATAATCTTATAATTACTAGATAATATTACAATTGCCAGATAATCTTACAATTGCCAGATAATATTATAATTACTAGAAAATATTACAATTGCCAGATAATCTTAAAATTACTAGATAATATTATAATTACTAGATAATATTACAATTGCCAGATAATATTATAATTACTACCATATTACAATTGCCAGATAATTTTACAATTGCTAGATAATATTAGAATTAGTAGATAATATTACATGTACTAGATAATTTTACAATTACTAGATAATTTTAGAATTGCTAGATGATATTAGAATTACTATATAATTTTACAATTTCCAGATAATGTTAGAATTACTAGATGATATTACAATTGCTAGATAATATTACAATTGCTAGATAATATTCAGAGAAGGGCAACTAAATTAATAAGGGGATTGGGGGTAGCTTAAATATGAAGAGAGATTAAGTTACAATTATGTACGCTAAAGAAAAGGGCCTTTAATGGGGATATGATTACTGTGTATAAATACATTAACGGGCCATACAATAAACTATCTGGGGCATTGTTCACCAATAGAGCATGTCAGAGGACACGTGGACATTCCTTAAGATGTCCGTGTGTAAGAAGAAAAGAAGTTTAGGCTTCAAGTTTGGAAATGGTTTTCACTGTGAGAATGGTAAAGCTATGGAACTGTCTTTCATTGGATGTGGTGATGGCAGGTTCATTGGTTAGTTTAAAAAAAAGCTGGATGAGTTTCTGCAAACAAGGAATGTTGCAAGTTACTGGTATTGATCCATAAAGTAGAGTTGATCCAGGGAAATTTCCGATTGCCACTTGGAGTCAGGAAGGAATTTTTTCCCCCTTCATAAATTTGGTGGGGTTTTTTGCCTTCCTCTGGATCAACAGTTAGGCAGGAAATGAGGATATTGCTAGATGGGTTGGACTGGATGGATGTATGTCTTTATTCAGCCTCAAATACTATACTATACTATACTATACTATACTATACTATACATACTAATACTATACTATACATACTAATACTATACTATACTATACATACTAATACTATACTATACTATACTATACTATTCTATACTATACATACTAATACTATACTATATTACAATCGCTAGATAATATTAGAATTACTAGATAATGTTATAATTGTTAAATAATATTATAATAATTACTAGATATTACTAGGTAACATTAGAATTGCTTAATAATATTACAATTGCTAGATAATATTAGAATTACTAGATAATATTACTAGATAATATTACAAATGCTAGATAATAGAATTACAAAAGTTGTAGGGGCCTAGGCACACCAGATTAATAAGAAGTTCAGTAGGTGCAGCTCTCCAAAGTCTTCTACCTTGGGACTATTTATTAGCAAACATCCAAAAGGTGTTCATACTAACAGGAAGATTCAATAAAAGATCTTGGGGGAGATACAATATGGCCCATTTTCGTCTAAAACTCACGTTAACCCGGATTTTTGGAAATAGCGCTGTGCTAACGATCCAAAACCCATAGCGTTAAGTTTTGCGCTACTTTGTAACGTGAAACTTAACGCTATGGCTTGTGGAGCGTTAAAGAGCCGCTCCTTACCTTAGCCCGATCCCGCGATGCAATAACTGACGGAATCTCGTTTACGTCAGTTATTGTATCGCAAGATCGGGCTAAGGTAAGTAACGCGGCACTAGATATTGGATCTCCCCGTTAATCGTTAAAAATTGAGCTAATTTTGCCCCAACCAACCAGATCTTATTTAACATTTGAAAGCTAACATCTGATTGGTTGGGGCAAAATTAGCACCATTTTTAACGATAAGAACTTTTATTGAATAACCCTGTTTATGTTTTATTTGTGGGGCTAGGGGGCATGTCACAGAAGAGGTGTGCTAAGGAAAAGTAGGTGTTCCGGAGGCTGAGATACCAGTTAAGTTCAGGTTGCGGGAGTTTGGGGTGGTCTCACAGGAGCGCGGGAGACCACCCAAAAATCCGGTAGACTCCCGCGACTCCCCGGAGGGATGCCTGAGTCTATAATGGCATTTTACAGTTTACATGGGATATTTTTAGATTCTGGAGTACAAAAATTTGGGAATAATTCTCCTTTAAGACTTAGTAGAAAGTGTTAAAAATAGTGACTGTCCATAAAAACTTTGGGCAAATCAAGATCGTGCTATAAGTTAAGCCTTAGCTGGGTACACACCATTAGATATTTCTGGCCGGCTTACTGATAGTAATGTGTAGTGGTCGGTCATCCAGGCGGCTGGCCGCAATCAAGTATGGTCGTCCGTTTGTCAATATAGGACGGACAAGCGATCAGACCTGTTGGTAAATTAGGGCCGCATTATTGGTTGCTCAAAATGTCGGCCGCGGCCACTATTGCCACAACTGACATGTCATTTGTCCCAGCTGAGTGCTCACTAGTAGCGAATGCTCGGTCAGGGAAAAAAATCTGCTGGTGTGTACCCAGCCTTAGTGATCTAACACATGGTAATGCAACACATTCAAGATGTGGTCGTTGTCTTTTATTTTGTCTTCTTTCTATTACTAGACAGAAATCAGACAACCCACAGAAACCAATGTGACCAGCCTGGCTGACCTTTCAAGACCAAGCCACTCACTGCCTTGGATGAGGACAGTCCTAGGAGCAAGGAGCCACAAGGTTATGACAGTTCTGGCTGGCCCAGTGATGGATATGGGCTTGCACAGCAGCAGAAGAAATTGTTTCAGTGATGTCACCCTCACATCCGTGACACTATCTGGAGGACAGAGCTGGGGCGAGGGATCGGGCTTTGTAAGTATCCATAGGGGAATAAGTAGAACACAACCTAGGATGGGGGGGGGGTCAGGTTATTAATATAAATTCTTGCTATGAGGGTTGACTGTAAATGTTTGAGATTCTTTCAATCCTAGTCCAGGGGTCCTCTTTAAATAGGTGGCCAGTTATTGATCCCTTGACCTGTTGGGGGAGCAGATTCCATTTTTACATTTGCACTACATTATCATTAGTGTCAATCATTGTCTGAGCTGTGACATGGATCCAACAGAATTTGCAGAATATATGTATGGATTGGTCCCTTTACTAGAGTAGAGAGAACTGATAACACCGGACCATGAACTGGTGCTTCCAACAACGTTTATTGGTAAGAAAAATATACTTAACGATTGTTAGTGTGTATAAGCATCAATTGGTCAGCTTTACACATATAGTACTAATACATGTGTTTCCACACACATAACACCATAGCACCTCAATGTCCCTTTCCTGCTCACTAAGCTCCATCACAGAGGAGTGATACAGTAAGTACTTACCCTCCAACATCCACCATGTAATAGGTACATTATTGAGAAACCCATTGAACAGAGCTGTGCAGAAATCATGTTTGGCTCAGCACCAGGTTTTTTCTATAAGTGATTAAATGGTGGATGTTTCCCCCAGTATCCAACGCAATCTGAACAAATTCTGGCCTGCTATTGAGGGAGATCTAACACTGGGTTCTGAGACACAACGCAACCCACGATGTGCCTACTCTAAGGGACGCTCCCTGTATAGTAAACTGGTACAGGCTGACCAAGTGGCAAAATGTAAAAAGCCCCCTTTGTTTTCTCATCCCAGACGGGGCGTTTTAAATGTTGCAATTGTAATGTTTGCAACGCGCTTATGGTTGGGGATACCTTCAACCATCCATATTCGGGGCGTGTTTATAAGATATCATCATATTTAGACTATAACACTGATTTTTGTGTGTACATGCTGGAATGTCCGTGCTCACTGGTTTATGTGGGTAAGATATCTGGTCCATTTAAATGCCGATTCCAACGACACAGGAGTGACATTAAGATTGCCCTGTCGAAACTAAATAATGGCTCTTCTCGGGGGGATGATTCTCCTGTAGCATCTCATTTCTGTGTAGCTAAAATCAGGTTTCTGACCTTCGTGGGATGGTCATTGATCAGGTCCCCCCGCTAAAATGGGGGGTCAACACAATGCCCTCCTACGCAGGGAAGCATATTGGATCTTCACACTACAAACATTACAACCCAAGGGCCTAAATGCCAATCTTGGTCTTACATGTTTCCTCCCTAGAAAATAATATCAATTGGTATGTACTGATGGTGTCTGAGTAGATTTTTAGCATTGATGTTTAGATGTTTTTTAACAATAATGTGTTTGAATAAAGATCAATTAGGGTTTAGTGAAATTTGTTGGGGTATATTAGAAGACCAAGTTGTGTACTTGTAATGGTTTCTTTACCCTGGAACAAAATGTGTAATATGTGCATATATTTTAATGTGTTTTAATGTGATTGGCCACTAGATGGCCTTAGCAATTTGTCTCTAGTCTATTTAAAGGGCAGTTTGCTCTATCATTGTTTGTATATGTCTGATGAAGGTGCAGTTAGCACCGAAACGTCACAATATGGTGTTAGACTGATGTGTAAATAAACACCTTTTGTCTGCAAGACTGGTGTGCACAGTTTGTTCCTGTCTACAATCCACCATTTAATAGGTACATAATTGAGAAACCCATTGCACCGAGCTGTGCAGAAATCATGTTTGGCTCAGCACAAGGTTGTTTCTAGTGATTAAATGGTGGATGTTGGAGGGTAAGTGCTTTATATAAACCTGGTCTCAGCTATCACCTCAGGCAGCTGCATGGTTAATAACTGTTGATAAAGTTCTTTATGCTGCTGTCAATCATAGGGCTGACCCTCCTGTCGCTACTTACTTAAAGCACTATGCACTTTATACATGAGTCATATGAATTCTCTTTTTGTGCTGCTCCAAATCATGATGACTATAGTGGCTATGATGGCTATGATGACTATAGTGGCTATGATGACTATAGTGGCTATGATGACTATAGTGATTATGATGACTATGATGACTACAGTGGCTATGATGACTATGATGACTATAGTGACTATGATGACTATGATAACTATTGTGGCTATGATGACTATAGTGGCTATGATGACTATGATAACTATTGTGGCTATGATGACTATAGTGGCTATGATGACTATGATGACTTCAGTGGCTATGATGACTATGATGAATATAGTGGCTATGATGACTATAGTGGCTATGATGACTATAGTGGCTATGATGACTATGATGAGTATAGTGGCTATGATGACTATGATGACAATAGTGGCTATGATGACTATGATGACTATAGTGGCTATGATAACTATAGTGACTATGATGACTATAGAAGCTATGCTGACTATGATGACTATAGTGGCTATGATGACTATAGTGACTATGATGCCTATAGTGGCTATGATGACTATGATGACTATAGTGGCTATGATGACTATGAGGACAATAGTGGCTATGATGACTATGATGACTATAGTGGCTATGATGACTGATGACTATAGTGGCTATGATGACTATGATGGCTATGATGACTGTAGTGGCTATGATGACTATAGTGGCTATGATGACTGATGACTATAGTGGCTATGATGACTATGATGGCTATGATGACTGTAGTGGCTATGATGACTGTAGTGGCTATGATGGCTATAGTGACTATGATGACTGTCCATTACCTGCACGTCACCCTCCTCCTGTTTATACAGGGCTACCCAGTGCCCTGCTATTTTCTTTTTGTATGTAACAGTCTATAGAACAATCTATGTAACAGTCTGTGTAACAATCTATGGAAAAGTCTGTGTAACAATCTATGTAACAAACTATGTAAAAGTCTATGCAACAATTGAAATAACAATCTATGTAACAGTCTATATAACAGAATGTTTAACAATCTATGTAACAGTCTATATAACAATGTAACAATCTATGTAACAGTCTATATAACAGTCTATGTAACCGTCTATGTAACAGACTGTGTAACAATCTACGTAACAATCTATGTAACAGTCTATGTAACAGTCTGTGTAACAGTCTATGTAGAAGTCTTTGTAACAGTCTATGTAACAATGCATATAACAGTCTATGTAGCAAGTCTGTGTAACCATCTATGTAACAGTCTATGTGACAATCTACATAACAGCCTATGTAACAATCTATATAACAGTCCATGTAACAGTCTGTGTAGTTTGTAACAGTCTATGGGCACCAAGAGAAGTGGAATAGCAGACTGCACTGGGCAAGCAGAAAGGGGGGATTCCAGGTCTCCCCTAAACATGCCAATGAACAGTGGCCAGGTGACTCACCTTGGAGGGCTGTTTCTGCCCCTCGGGCCATAGTTTCAGTACTCCTATCCTGGTAGAAAGTAGAAATCCATTCCTTACATTGTGTTACAATGTAAAGTTCTGCCAAGTTTATGTACTCTCAGTAGAAAAAAACGTGGATACCCAAGTGTAGTCTTTCCTAATAAGTGCAAAATGTGGATAAGCAACCAGTAGCTGTACATATGCTCTGATAACTACAACTCCCAACATTCTCCTACAAGCATTCTACAGCCAGGGAATGTTGGGATTTGTAGTTTTCAGAACATCTGGAGAGCTCCTGGTCTAAATTTCAAACAGCAGTCCGTCCTTTTCTTGTCAATTATTTTTTAGTATCAATGTTTAGTTTAGAAAAACAAAGTAAGGACATTGTGCAATTGTTTTCTTAACAGTTTATTTGCTTTTACATTCAAACCTGCCAGAACCCTGAACCAAAAGGAATTCAGCAAAACCATAAATAGCAACATTCTGAATCTGGGTTGGCACAATGATCATAATTAAAATTATGAAAAAATACATTTTTACTTTCCACAGAATTTCTGAAATATCCCATACATTCTGTTGCAGAGTTTAAAAAGGGCAATTTCACCCCTCAAATGAAAAATTGTAAATAGGTTAAACAACCCCCAAAGTACAATAGTTAGTAAGCTGACAGATGTCAGACTAACCTGTTATGCAACAAAATGTCCTTCTCCCTTCTTCTTGTCTACTCTCCAAGCTTTCTGAGTTTGTTATGAGCTTGCACTTGCTCAGAGGAGACATTAAATTTAGTCATTGGCTGTTATGTCAACTGTCATATCCATGTCTGACCCCAGACATGGACCCCAGAAAGAGGGGTAACAGGACATTGTGAAGCATTTCAAGTTAGTCATATATGTTACAGCTTTCTAACTATTGCTGTTTTGGGAATGATTGTTATAGAGATAATACATTCCACAATGCAAACCTGTACACTGGATGTAAAGGTTCGTACACACGTGCGATTGCGGCTCCCAACCCGCGACACACAAACATTTCGGCCGATAATTGTCCGGTGTGTGGGCCCTTTATCGGCCAAAACGGACGTTCGGTCGGAGATCCGCCAGGTTGGTCGGGCAACAATCCCCAACCGGCCGCCCGTTTCGGCCGATTAAGGGCCCACACACGGGACGATTATCGCCCAAAACGTTTGTTCGTACACATCTTACACATCTCATTCATACAAAACTTAAGTGTGATTAGTACGATCCATTTGCCGTATAATATTTAGATTCCAGGTAAGTGACCGGTTTTGAACTGTGGGGGTAATGAATGACTAGGGTAGGTACACACAGGTTGATATTTAGGCTTGCGTTATATTTCAAGACTTGTTACAACCGGAATTTACCAGGTCTCCTGACAGATCTAACGGAGCAATATTATGTAGCTAGCCTAATGCTGGACATACATGTAGATGTAATTAGAGTTGATTAGATGTTTGTTCTGAACGTCTAATAAGCTATAACATCTTCCTTCCCAGTTCTTTTCTGCAACATTACCGGGCCAGGTTACAGCTGTACCATCGCTCGTACCTGCTATAAACAGTTTTTTAGTTCCAATTTTTCCTATTTTGGTTGCTACAGATGTTTTACTTTCCCATTAACCCCTAGTGCATAGATATATATATACAGTATGGGGCCAATTTACCCAGAGCCGCCGGGCAAATTTACGTTGTTAAAGTCACGCTAACCGGTTCGATAGCATATTGAGCAGTTAGTAAATCCCTTTTCGTGATTAACCCACATTTGCAAACACGATATTGAATTGCGATCAGGACATTTACCCAAAGCGATAGCGGCTCTGGCTAAATATGTATGTAAATGTGTATGTCTCTATTTCCAAGCAGTAGACTAAGCACAATCTAGTGCCCTGTATCTAGAATGCACTGGTGTTAAGCCCTGTACACACGACGATTTCTGATGTCACTGTAGCTGAAGACTATATTAGGCGACAATCATCAGGTGTTGGCTGGTGTTGGCGGCAATTATCGATCCATCAAAATGGATCACAAATGGCGCAGATGGTATCTGCTACACATACACAATTGTGCCTTTGAACCTTCATCGCCCCCTTTGGCCGGAAGAATCATACGAGTGAGCAAAGTTTTAGGATGTTATCTTTATCAGTTACAGCAGTTTAGCGCACTATTGGGCTTTATGTACTAAGAGGTGATAACGTTTGCTTGTATTAGTGATCTGCAGTTAGATTATATCTGATTGGTGAACATTCTGATTCTGTAGATTAATAGCACAGGAAAACTTTTCACCTTTTACTTTGGATGTACATTCGTTATGTGTCTTTTTAACCCACATTTAGTGAAAATCTAGGCTGCCAGAAAATGACACAGTCCCAATTTGCACTACAACTTTCTTTCACACATGACACATGTTCCCACGTTAAAGCTTGTTAATGTACCCATTGGGAAAGCATTTTAAGTACCAGCAATACAAAGCTCATTAACATAAACTGAGCTTAGCAAATCCTATGGGGGGGGGGGGGTTGACACCAACTGTCTGCCATGTACAATGCTGTTTTGACACCTTACTCTGGGCATTCCTATAACACCTCTTAGCCACTATCCAATCACACCCTTAACACCTGGCTGTGATATGCTAATTGGGATTTTCCAGGGTACATAATTGCCACAGATTCTTGTACAAGTCATTCTGAATTGAGAAAGCCAGTCGGATGACTAGCGAAACGTCTTCAAGAACTAAACTTCAAGTCCAGTTGATCTAATTGAATACAACAGATATACCATGACCTGGATGAATGAGAACCTTCACAAGCATAGCAAATCCAATCATTCTGAAGGAGACATGAGCAAGTATTACTACTTCCTATTTAATTTAAAAGCAGTGCCTTAACTAGGAATCAATGCTCCCCCCTCCCAAGCAAAACTTTATGGGGACCCTACTCTCTGCTCCATATACAATGCTTTTCTTTAGGGGGGCTGTATTGGTGGAAGAAAAAGAACTGGTAACATAATTACGTTTTGGTTTAAAAGTTTTCTGCTCTTAGTCCTCTTGCCTGAGTTCAACAGGAAAAATTGTTACTATTATAGGTATAAGTCCAGAAGTCGTTTCCCCCCCAGATCCTTGACTTGTAACGGACACTCACAAAGCTTCAAGAGCTAATCACTAATGCAAAATGGGAGGTAGGAATACTTGCTTATACCACTCAAGAAACTTTGGATTCAGGAGGGATTATTGGATTTTTAAGTAACGTTATCCCCCCCCCTCCCCACTTTTTCTTAGTTTCTGCTCTTTGTGTTTATGCCGTTAAATATTACCCATTACAATTCACACGCACTTTGTAAGTACATTAAACGGTCCAGGTTCACATCAAGTTATCAATGATAAAGTCTTTTCTTCCATAGAGATTAGAAACCTTTGGTGCCAATCCAGGACGGCCTTAGGTTAAATAGCACCCTGTGCAAGATTTGCTACTGGCGCCTAGCACCCCCTCCAAAACACCCCCTGGGCACACACAATACACTGCTGAATGCTGCTTAAGACTCCCGACTGGTGCCCCCTCCTGGTTATTTATAACCTGTGCGGTCACACAGGTCGCCCTTATCAAAGGCCGGCCCTGGTGCCAATTGCTGCTTTCAGCTGATTCCCATTAGTCTACAGGTTGCAGCAGATTCCTGAAAATACCAACAGGGAGATTCAATAAAAGTTCTTATCGTTTAAAATGGTGCTAATTTTGTCCCAACCAATCAGATCTTATTTAACATTTGAAAGCTAACATCTGATTGGTTGGAGCAAAGTTAGCACCATTTTAAACGATAAGAACTTTTATTGAATAACCCTGTATGTTTTAACTTTCTATTTGTATGTGACTCCCCTTCATATATTATGTTCTGCATTGGCAAATTTGAGTCTCTTAAAGAGCAACTAATGTGTATACTATACCCAGAATAAGAACAAACAACACTGGGTCCCAAACCCTGGCAGTACAGAAACTAAATAAAAACTTTTTACCAAGAAGTCCTGCTCCCCTGCTCCAGTCTGGACAGGCCCCTTTGATTTATGGTTTAAGGTGCACTCTGCACTCTGCGTGTCCTCCTATAGGCAGTGCATTTCTTGTCTTGCGGGCCCAGGGAGGCGAGCGGCAGGACAAGGATGGTACTGGACTTTTGCTGTAATTATTCTCTTCATCTGCTCTACTCCCAGCTGTAAGGACCAGATATTTTAGGTCCTCATCCCTGGGTACAGCATTTAGTAGGGACATTCATTTTAAACCTTTGTTCCCCTTGTTTGTGTCCATTGCAGTGTCCGGAATACAAGGCCCTTGTGTTTTAATGTGAAAGGTGACCTTGTAACAGTCCTTTTGATTATGCAAATGTCCCAATTTGCGCAGCCACGAGTAAAATAAACGAATGACGTAATTTTGCAAATAAGACATTTTACAGATTACTTGAAAAAAATTTATTTTTTCAAGTTTAAAGGGAAACTATGGCCTAAAACGTATCTTCCTTGACTTATAGCTTAGAGGCTGCTAAGAAAATGTTTTATCATTTGCCTCACTCACAGAGAGAAGTTGTTATCATTAAAAATGGTGCTAACATTGCCCCAACCAATCAGATGTTAGTTACCATTTAAAAGCTAACATCTGATTGGTTGGGGCAAAATTAGCAAAAATTAGTTCTTTTTTAGCAACTAAAAGAACTTTTATTGAATCTCCCTATAAGTAATTTAAGACCATAGTTCACCTTTAATAATTGAAGCCGAAGTTAGGCTCAGTGGAATCAGTTGTATTAAAGCTAAGGACCTCACTTGGGGGATTATCCCGTAAGCCACAATTAAATGGTTTTTTTTCCATGAACAAAATAGTGTTTTGTAGAAGAATTATACTCATGCAGCAACTGACCTCTTTCTGGCTCCTCCCACAATCATTGTCACTGACAATTCTCCCATCTCTGAAGATATGCTAATGAAGGAGGGGGTAGAGCTTGAAAACTGCTAGTTACTGCTAGAAGGAAGTCAGTATAATTCTCCTTTAAGATAATTCAGGCTATGTAACATTAACAGTTAGAATATATTCAGGCACTGGAAGCAGAAAGCCAGCAAGAACACCTAGAGTATATCCACATATGATCCATGGACTGACCAGGAATCAAACTCTTATAGCACGCAGCCCTGCCAAATAAAATCATTCTAGTCATTGAAAGACCATAATTATTCACAGCTTGTCCATTCTGTATTTTCCAGACGGGATTAAGCTCTTCATTCCTCAAGTGTCCACAGGTTCAGGATAATTCTGTTCCCCCCATCATTCCTTAACTCTATATTGCACATTTCCATGGCAGTGAATGTCTTTTACATTTGGTGGACACCACTAAATGATCTTGAAATTGCAGTAATGATCTTAAACTCTTCTCTCTGTTAAAAGAGCAGAAAACTTTAAATAAATAAAAGTACTGGCACATGTAGTAGAAAAAAAAGAGTTATCCAGTTTAGTATAGTGAGTTATCTATACAGTATAGTGAGTTATCTGTACAGTATAGTATAAGTTGAGTACCAACTGGCCAGTGTATAGTGAGTTTATTCTGTCATAATATATAGTATAGGGAGTTACCTGGCCAGTATAGTACAGTGAGTTATCTATACAGTATAGTATGGTATAGTATAGTGAGTTACCTGGCCAGTATAGTATAGTGAGTTATCCATACAGTATAGTGAGTTACCAGGCCAGTATAGTATAGTGAGTTATCTATGCAGTACATTGAGTTATCTATACAGTATAGTGAGTTATCTGTCCAGTATAGTATAGTGAGTTACCTGGCCAGTATAGTATAGTGAGTTATCTATCAGTATAGTATGTGAGTATATACAGTAAGAAGTGATAGAGTCCTGGCCAGTATAGTACAGTGAGTTATCTAATCGTATATAGTATGGTATAGTATAGAGTTAGTTACCTGCCAGTATAGTATAGTGAGTTATCCATACAGTATAGGGAGTTCCAGGCCAGAATTATATTTATATGGTTATTACTACTGCAGTACAGTGAGTTATCTATACAGTATAGTGAGTTACTCTTTCCAGTATAGTTATATTTAGTTAAACCTGCCCGTAATAGTATAGTGAGTTATCTATAGTATTTATGTGAGTTACCTGGCCAGTTAGTATAGTGAGTTAATCGTAAAAGCTAATAGGTTCTTCCTGCTCTTCCTTTTTTCTTTTTTCTTTTTTTACTTTTTTTTCACCCGCCCCTTTTTCCCCCTGCTTCAGTCCATACTTAACTCTCGCCACGGCTAATCTCGCTCTCTAACAATCAGATGTTAAATCTCCTCTGGTGCCGCACAGCTACCTGGCGCCCCATTAAACAACGCATTCTCTAAAATCCTTCTCTAACATTTAACATCCTTTCACTCTGCTCTCCTTCTTATATTTCCTCTCTTGTGTCCCCATATGTCCCTACCCGTACCCTCCCGCTCATCACAGAAACCATCTTAGATACCCCCCCACTCACCACATCTCCTCCTCTCCTTACCTTTCCTCTTTCTCTTTCTGGCTCCCGTCCTCTAGAATTCTATTTTCCTCTCTCTTACGTCAAAAATCTCAATAATCAAGTTTAAATCTACCTGTCAAGCTATCCTATACAGAATAGTTAGTGAGTTATCTGTACCGTATAGTGAGTTATCTGTACAGTATAGTAATTATCTGTACACTATAGTGGGTTATCTATATAGTATAGTGATTTATTTTATAGTAAAGTGGGTTTCTATACAGTATAGTATAGTGAGTTACTGTACAGTATATGTAAGTAAGTTACTGTACAGTATAGTATAGTGGAGTTATATCGTGTACAGTATAGTATATGAGTTTATCTGTACAGTATAGTAGGTAAGTTATCTGTACACTACAGTATAGTGAAGTTATCTGAAAGTATAGTGAGTTTCTTATACAGTATAGTATATGATGTTATCTTACTATAGTGGGTTATCTTAAGTATAGTATAGTGAGTTATCTTACAGTAATGAATGTCTATAAGTATAGTATAAATGATTATATGTACAGTTAGTATAGTAAGTATCGGACAGTATAGTATAGTTAGTATCTGGACTAAAGTATAGTGAGTTTATGGATAGTATAGTAAGTGAGTAAATTATACACAGTGTTTATAGTGAGTTCTACGGACAGTATAGTATATAAGCTATCTGGACCCTATAGTATAGTGAGTTATCTGGACAGCATAATATGTGTTATATGGACAGTATAGTATAGCGAGTTATATGGACAGTACAGTATAGTGAGTTATATGGACTGCATAATATAGTGATTATACGGACAGTATATATAGTGAGTTATCTATACAGTAAAGTGGGTTATCTATACGTATGTGGGTTGCTATGCAGAATAGTATAGTGAATTATCTGTACAGTTTTGTGGAGTTATCTGTACAGTATATTGAGTTATCTGTACAGTATAGTAAGTTTCTGTACAGTTATAGTGGGTTATCTATACAGAATAGTATAGTAGTTATCTGTACGTATAGTGAATTATCTGTACAGTATAGTAGTGAGTTTATCTATATAGCAAGTGGTTATCTATCAGTATAGTATAGTGAGTTATCTGTATACAGTAATAGTGAGTATCTGTACAGTATAGTGGGTTATCTTACAGAATAGTATAGTGAGTTTATCTGTACAGTATGTGAAATGTCTATACAGTATAGTATAGTGAGTTATCTTATAGAGCAATGTGGTTATCTATACAGTATGGTATAGTGAGTTATCTGTACAGTATAGTGAGTTATCATCGTACAGTTATAGTGGGTTATCTATACAGAATAGTATAGTGTTTATCTATACAGTACGTCGTGGAGTTATCTGTACAGTATAGTATAGTGAGACTATATGTACAGTAATCGTATAGTGAGTTATCTGTACATTATACTATAGAGTTTCTGTACAGTGTATATTATGTGAGTTATCTGTACGTGTAGTATAGTAAGTTATCTGTACAGTACAGTATTGTGAGTTATATGGACAGCATAATATAGTGAGTTATACGGACATTTTAGTTAATTATAGTACATTATAGTATATGAAGAGTATAGTAGTATAGTATTAATGAGTTATGCAGTATAGATATAGTAAGTTATACGGACAGTATAGTATAGTGAGTTATCTGGGACAAGTATAGTATAAGTGAGTTTAATGGATAGTATAGTAAAAGTAATTATACGACAGTTGTATATAGTTGAGTTCGTAAGGACAGTATAGTATAGTAAGCTATTAGGACACTATAGTATAGTAGTTATCTGGAGCATAATATATGATTATATGACGGTTAATATGCGATTATAGGAGAGTACAGTAGTGAGTTTATGGCTGCATATATAGTGAGTTATACGGACAGTATAGTAAGTGAGTTATCTATCACGTAAGTATTATCTCTATAGCAAAGTCGGTTATCTATACAGAATAGTATAGTGAGTTATCTGTACAGTATAGTGAGTTATCTGTACAGTATAGTGGGTTATCTATATCAGAATAGTTAGTGAGTTATCTGTACAGTATGGTGATTATCTTTACTATGTAAGATAGTGAGTTTCTATATAGCAAAGTGGGTTATCTATCAGTATAGTATAGTGAGTTATCTGTACTATGTGAGTTATATCTGTACAGTATAGTGGTTATCTCATAACAGAATAGTATAGTGATTATCTATACAGTTGGTAATGGTTATCTACAGTATAGTATAGTGAGTTATCTGTACAGTATAGTATAGTGAGCTAATCTGTACAGTATAGTATAACTGAGTTTATCTGTACAGTATACTATAGAAAGTTATCTGTAAGTAGTAGAGGAGTATATCTGTACAGTGTAGTTAGTAGTTATCTGTACAGTATAGTATATGAGCTATCTGTACAGTATAGTATAGTGAGTTTATTGTACAGTACTATAGAAAGTATCTGTACAGTATAGTTCTAGTGGAGTTATCTGTACAGAGTGTAGTATAGTAAGTTATCTGTAAGTATAGTATAGTGAGCTATCTGTACAATATAGTATAGTGAGTTATCTGTACAGTACAGTTATAGTGAGATTATATGGACAGTCATATAGTGAGTTATGGTCATAATAGATTAGTGGGTTATCTTACAAGTAGTGTTATCTATACGTAGAGGTTCATATGACAGAATAGTATAGTGAATATATCTGTACAGTATAGTGAGTTATCTACAGTAGTATACGTGATTATCATGATCATAGTAGTTTCTGTACAGTATAGGAGGTTATCTATACAGATAGAGTATAGTGAGTTATCTGTACAGTATAGTGAATTATCGTACAGTTAGATAGTGATTATTATATAGCAAAGTGGATTTCGTATACATATAGTATAGTGAATTAATCTAGTACAGTATAGTGAGTAATCTGTACCGAATATCTAATAGTGATGTATCTATACAGTATAGTCAATCGTAGAGTTTCTGTAAGTATAGTGAGTTATCTATACAGTAAATAAGTAGTAGTTATCTGTAACAGTATATTGATCATCTGTACAGAATAGTATGGATTTATCTATATAGTCTGAGTATCGTATAGTATAGTGAGTTATCTACAGTATCGTATGAGTTATCTGTACAGTATAGTATAGTGAGTGTATCTGTACAGTTATAGTAGTGAGTTATCTATACAGTATAGTAAATAGGTAGTTACCTGTAGTATAGTATAGTGTTATACAGACAGTATATAGGAAGTTTACGGCCAGTATGTATGTTAGTTATCTGGACGTATAGTATAGTGAGTTATAGGATGTATAGTAAAGTAATTATAAGACGTATGAGTATAGTGAGTTATGTACAGTATACGTGAGTATCTATACAGTATAGTATAGTGAGTTACCTGGATAGTATAGTATAGTAAGCTTATACAGACGTAGGTATAGTGAGTTATCTATACAGGAAGTATAGTATAGTGAAGTTATCTGAGATCAGTATAGTATAGTGGTTACGGATAGTATAGTAAAGTAATTATACAGACAGTGTATATAGTGAGTTTACGGACAGTATAGTATATGAGTTTCTGAATATAGTATAGTGAGTTATCTGGACAGTATATATAGTGAGTTACGGACAGTATAGTATACGCGAGTTATATGGACAGTATAATTAGTGATTTATCGGACGTATAGTATAATGATGTTTCGGAGAGTATAGTATAAGCGAGTTAAGGACAGTAATATAGTGATTATATGGACATATATATATTGAGTTATCTGGATCTAGTATAGTGAGTTATCGACAGTATAGTATAGTGAGTTATATGGACTACGTTATATAGTGAGTTATTGAACAATCATATTAGTGAGTTATCTATACTAGTATTGAGTTATACGGACAGTATAGTATATGAGTTATCGGACAGTATAGTATAGCGAGTATATGGACAGTATAATAGTGAGTTATGTGGACAGTTAAATATGGGAGTTATCTGGATACTAGTATAGTGAGTTATACGGACAGTATAGTATAGTGAGTTATAGGCGACTGTATAATTAGTGAGTTATCGTGACACTAGTAGGGGAGTTATATGGACAGTATAGTATAGTGAGTTATCGAACAGTTTAATATAGTGAGTTATCTGGACACAATATATAGTGAGTTATATGGACAGTATAAATTAGTGAGTTATCGGACATTATAATATAGTGAGTTATCTGGACACAATAGTATAGTGAGTTTATGGACAGTATATATAGTGATTATCTGGACATTATCAAATAGTGACTTTCTAGCATTATAATATAGTGACTTATCGGACACTAGTATAGTGAGTTATACGTGACAGTATATGTATGAGATGATAAGTACGCACATAATAGTGAGTTTCTGGCACTATAGTATAGTGAGTTTATGGCAGTATAGTTATGGCAGCTGGTACACACCAGCAGATATTTTAGGCCTGAAAATATCTGCTGCTGTGGGGCGGGTGGCTGCGACCAACCTCTATCGTTGGGCCGGATCTGACGAACAGACGTGTCGATAAATTATGATCGATCGTGAATTTGGTGCGACCGATGGAAATTTGTCCTGGCCGAGCGATCGCTCATAGTGATAGTATAGTGAGTTATATGGACAGTATAGTATAGTCAGTTATATGGACAGTATAATATAGTGTGTTATCTGGACACTATAGTATAGTGAGTTTCGTACATTATATTTGGACAGTATAATATAGTGAGATTAATGGACAGTATAATATAGGTGTGTTATATGGACACTATAAGTATAGTGAGTTATTATGGACACTATAGTATAGTGAGTTATACGGACAGTATATTTGGACAGATATATAGTGAGTTATATGGACATGATATAAGTAGTGTGTTATTGGACACTATAGTATAGTGAGTTATATGGACACTATGTATAATGATTTATACGGGCAGTATTGTATAGTGAGTTATACGGACAGTATAGTATAGTAAGTTATATGGACAGTAAAATATAGTGAGTATATCTGGACAGTATATTATAGTCAGTTATATGGACAGTATAAATAGTTTTGTTATCTGGACACTATAGTATAGTGAGTTATACGGACAGTATATTTGGACAGTATATATAGTGAGTTATATACAGTATATATAGTGTGTTATCTGACACTATAGTATAGTGAGTTATAGGACACTATAGTATAATGATTTATACAGGCAGTATTGTATAGTGAGTTATCCGACGTATAATATAATAATATCTGGACACTAGTATAGTGAGTCATACGGACAGTATAGTATAGTGAGTTATACGAACAGTATAATAAGTGAGATATCTTGGACACATGTATAGTGAGTTATATGGACAGTAATGGTATAGTGAGTTATAGAACAGTATAATAAAGTGAGTTTATGTGACAGTATAAAATAGTGAGTCATCTGGACCACTATATATGTGAGTTATATGGACAGTATAGTATATGTGAGCTAGGCTGGTACACACCAGCAGATATTTTCGGCCGATTCACGGCACTTTCAGTTGGTCGGTCGGCTGAAATATCTGCTGGTTTGGGGTTGGACGGCCACGATGACCTCGATCGTTCGTTCTTCCAATCGGACGTGGTCGGTAAAATGCGATCATCGTGAATTGTGCGACCAGCGGGCATTTTCCCCGGCCCATATTCCCAGCCTTAACGAACATTATAATATGTGATTATCTGACCTATAGTATAGTGTGTTTATGGACAGTCTAGTATATGTGAGTATATACGAACAGTATAATATAGGGCCAGTTTATATGAACACTATAGTTAGTGAGCTATGTGGACCCGTACAGTTATAGTGATCTATATGGACTGTATAGTGGAGTTATAGCGACGTCGTCCTCGTTAGAGTCATCTGGAACATATAATATAGTTGAGTTATCTGGACAATATAGTATAGTGAGTTATCTGGACCTATAGTACGTGAGTTTATAACAGACATTGTATTATAGGTGCTTATAGAACAGAATAGTTAGTGAGTTCCACCACAGTATAGTATATTGAGTTTCTGGACACGTAGTGATAAGGAGTTATACTGACGAGTATAGTATAGGAGTTATACAACGTATATATAGAAGTGAGTTATATGACACTTAGTATAGTTGACGCTAATATGGACAGTACAGTATGTGGAGCTATATCGACTGTATAAGTGAGTTCATCCGGACAGTCTCGTATAGTGAGTCTCTGGACATATATATAGTGAGTACTCTGTGACATAGAGTAATAGTGAGTTATCTGGACACTATAGTACAGGTGAGTTTTTATACAGACAGTGGTAGTATTGGTTTAACGAACCAGTATTAGTATCGAGTGAGTTTATACTCAACGTATACTATAGTGAGTTATCTGGACACTATCTTATATTTGAGTTATCGGACACAATAGTTAGTAATTATACAGACAGTATAGGTATCGTGAGTATATGACAGTTAGTATAGTGACTGTGCGACAGTATAAGATAGTGAGTTTTACGGACAAGTAGAATAAGTGGGTAATCTGGACACTATAGTAGATTGAGTTATAAATGGACACCA